>CAUYRT010027654.1:0-26108 GCA_963574885.1 Lepilemur ruficaudatus | reverse complement strand
GTGCAGTGGTGCAGTCATAGTTCACTGTAGGTCGGGCATAGTAGCTCATGCAAGAGCGAGACCCCATCTCTACTAAAAATAGAAAAAATTAGCCAGGTGTGGTTGCAGGCACCTGTAGTCCCAGCTACTCGGGAGGTTGAGGCAGGAGGATCGCTTGAGCCCCGGAGTTTGAGGTTGCTGTGAGAGAAGCTGACACCACAGCACTCTAGCTCGGGCAATGGAGTAAGACTCGGTCTCAAAAAGAAAAAAAACTCACTGTAACCTTGAATTTCTGGGCTCAAGCAATCCTCCTGTCTCATTCTCCCAAGTAGTTGGGACTACAGATGTGTGCCACCACACGTGGCTAATTTTTTAAAAAATTTTTTGTAGAGACAGGGTCTCACTATGTTGCCCAGGCTGGTCTTGAACTCCTGGCCTCAAGTAATCCTCCAACATCAACCTCTCCAATCGCTGGGATTATAGGCATGAGCCACCATACCTGGCCTACTTCCCCCAAACTTTATCAGTGGTTATTATATTTTGAATCTCTGTCAATGTAATAGGTGAAATGTAGCTTTTAAAAATATAAATGGAAAAACTTTAAAAATGTACCCTGTTATAATATCCATTTTTTCAATTACAAATTTGATCAAAATCTATTATGTATATTTATTATTCACTTTTTGTCTTTAGACTCTTGATGTCTGTATCAGGCAGGGTTAGTTGGAGATAACAGAAACCATTCTTCCTATTTTAAGGAGAAAGATCTTCCTCAAAGGGAATTGGCTTCTTACAGTATCACTGAAAGGGCTGGAGGCGCAGGATCCACGCGGGGATTCCAGGAATGACTGAGAACACCTGCCCTGGACACGTGGCTCAGGAAAGCTGCCACTCCTGCCCCCGTCAGCTTCACTCTAGATACCGGGCTGCTGCCGCCGCAACTCTTGACTCCTGAGTCGTGCTGGGTCTACTAGAGCTTCACGGCAAAAACCAGTGGCCCAGTGGCTCCCAGAGCACACCAAGCTATTAACTGGACTGGAATCTGCCAATTCCACCATCAGAGCTGACAGACAACAACAAAAGTGAACAAAACCCAAATAAAAATACCTCAAAATGCTAGGTTAAATGTAATAAATATCCTTTTAAATATTAACACATATAGGAGGTCAAAAGAATATCGAGGAAATTCCCAGTGGGCACAGATGGAAAGAAACTGGAGTTGTAAGCTAATACTGAGGCTGCTGCCGTGCTCGGTGTTTGCCAATCCTGATAACCTGGAGGCGGGGTCGGCCATATGCGCCGGGTAGATAACGCGGTGCAGGGACCCGCGCCACTCGGGGAGTTGAAACGGAGAACTCCACACAGCGCCAGACACTCAGAGAGCCACAGCCTCAGGGAAAGAACAGACTGAATAAAAGAAGAAAATCTGGCCTTTAGCAAAGAGGAGTAACAAGGAAACCTGTCTGCCTCTTCTCTTGGTGGGGGGAAAAAAGTAACCTCCAAGAATTTGCAAACACACATTTCCACTCCTATGAGTTGGAGTTTGAGACATGAATCTACTCCCCTGGTGGTTTGACAAGTTGGCATTATGACCTGACTCGGCAGCAAGTCTGGACATCTTGGCAGAAGCAGTGCAGGTCCCTCCTGGAGGGACATGCTCTCAGCTGAAGCCTCACGGAGTTCCCACAGATAAGCCCTAACCTCACATAAAATAGCACTCCAAAATTGTAAAAGGACACGAGGAAACAAGCCACCACAAATGAGAGTCATCAAAAGCTCCTAAGAACATAATTTATCAAATGGAGAATATTTTAAAAATGCCAAAAATTTTTGGTTAAATTTAAAAATATTCACAAAAAGGGAAAAAGATATTATATAATGTAATCATATAGTATAAATACTAAACAGCACACAGATTATAAGTGTACAGCTTGATGGAGTTTCACAATCGGGACACATCTGTCTCCCTGGCACCCACGACAAAAACCAGAATATTACCAGTACCTGAGTCCCCAACCCCATGCTCACCCACACCCTCCAAAGAGTAACTACCGTCCTAACTTCAAATAGCACAGATTAGTTTTAGGCAGATTTTTAAAAGCACTAAATAAGAC
The DNA here is from genome assembly GCA_963574885.1 of Lepilemur ruficaudatus. Taxonomy (NCBI): domain Eukaryota; kingdom Metazoa; phylum Chordata; class Mammalia; order Primates; family Lepilemuridae; genus Lepilemur; species Lepilemur ruficaudatus. Next base: position 24,015 of record CAUYRT010027654.1, on the reverse strand, counting down.
TTCTAAGAAGTAAAAAATATAATTAATAAGATTTTTAAAAACTCATAAGAACAAACCTCTGAATGGGTTAAACAGTATATTTGACATGGTTAAAGAAAGAATTAGATAACGCGTTAACTGGATTAAAGCTGAAAACAATTTCCCAGAACACAGCGTAGAGGGACACAAGGAAGGGCAAATGGCAGCGGTTAAGAGACTTGGAGGATAGAATGGGGGGCCTAACATGCTTCTAATAAAGATTCTATATAATAAGTTGAAAACAGCGAGAACGGGTGGAAGGGATTTTTAACAAGATAACGTCTGGGAGTTTTCCAGAACTGCGGAAAGTTATGTATCCTTAGATTCAGGAATTGGTGAAGCCCAAGCCGAATAAGGAAAACGAACAGACAACACCTCGACACATCGCGGTGGTACTGAGGTCACTGAAGAAAGAGGCTACAGGCATCCACAGGGAAAGGACCGGTGACCTGTGGACCATGACAGTAAGAATAACAGCGGACTCCTCAAAGTTAACAGTGGAAGCCACAAGTTGGTGGCAGAGTAATATCTGCACAGTGCTGAACAATGTAGCCATTAACATAGAATTATGTGTCTAGCTGAATTATCATTCAAGAATGTAGGTGAAAAAATGGCATTTTTGTACCAAAACAAAAAACAAACAAAATGAGCAAACAGGAAACCAAACAAGCAACGAAACAAACAATAACATCAACAAAAATCTTGAGCATCTACTCCCAACAGATCCTCACTGAGGAAATTTCTAGAGGTTGTACTTTACACAGAAGGAAAATAATTCCAGATCCCCCTTGTTTAGGGGGGTTAAAAAAACAAGGTAGAATTAAAATCCTGAATCATAAAAACATTTACGACAGGAGAGGGAAAATTAGAGTTACAATATTCTAAGGTCTTCGTATTTTTAGGAAGAATAGTAAAGATATTTATTGATTTTATACTTTGTTGATTATCAATGTTAAAAATTGAAGGCTAACCACTAAAAGGATAGAATCAGAGCAGAACTTCTCAAAGTGTGGTCCCTGGACAAGCAGCATCAGCATCACCTGGGGCTTTCTTACAAATGCAAATTCTTGGGCCCCACCCCAGAAATCTAAATCAGAAAGCCTGCCATCAATAGGGCACATCCGTGTTTTAACAAGCCTTTCCGGTGATTCTCGTGCCACTAACAAATGAGAACCACCGAATGAAAGAATGTGCATTTGAATTCAGTGGGAAAAACAATTAAATTAAACCCTTCGATCAATCCAAAATATGGCAGCAAAGGAGAAAAAAGTAGAAGTCCAGAATAAACAAGATAAAAGAAAGAAAAAACAGGAAATAATTCCAAATCCATCAGTAATAATAATGAATATTGACAGACCAAACGAACCTCTTAAAAGACAGACGTTTCCAGATTGATTTTTGACAAGTCTACCTATATGCTATTTATAAGAGACAATAAATTGTTGAAAGTAAAATGATGAAAAAACTATATACCAAATAAGTAGACAGGAAGACAATTTCATAAAGATGTCAGTTCTCTGCAAATCAACCTATAAATTCGATTCTAATTAAAATCCAAATAGGATTTTTCTTGGATCTTAAGCTGATTTTACATTTTAGTAGAAAAGCAAAGAGCCAAGAATAACCAGTTTTGAAGAAGTGTTAAGGAAAACCCCCATCTATTACCTGGCAGCGCATCAGCCACCTGAGACCCCCACCCTTCACGGAAGACCCTCATCAGCATAACACTAACCTATTACCTGGCCCATCAACTAATCTATTACCTGGCACATCAGCATAATACTATCTTATTGCCTGACACATCAACTAACCTATTACCTGAGCCACCTATTACCCCACCCCTCGGACCACCCCAATTTAATAAAGGTGGGAAAAATCGGGTAGACAGGGCTCAGAACTCTCCAACTCTCTGTATGCTGGTGGGCTTGATCTTGGGTCCACCCGCTGTAACACTTGCTATAACAGAAGTAAACAGGGTTTACTGTGCCAGATATTACTATGTTTTATAACAGTCTAATAACCCAGCGAGGTACTGGTGAAGGCACAGGCAGATGGACGGTGTAGAGAAGAAAGCACAGAAAAGTACACATGCGCATGTGGACACGGAGAAACGCCAGAGGCGCGCGGAAGATCACTGGGGAAGGAATGGTGTCCAATTAGTCATTCATATGAGAAAAAACAAGGTTGAATCTTCACAGTATAAACAAAAATCAGTTGCAGGGTGGACTGAAGATCTAAATAGGAGAGAGAAAAACTCCCAACTTTTAGGAAAAAATGCTTATGACCTCAGGTTAGGAAAGATTTCTTACAAGTCATAAAAAGCATAAGTAACAAAATAGGATTGATAACTTCACTGATATTAAATTTGGAAACAGCAGAAAAAGACAAAATGAAAGAGTAAAAAGATATTGATTCTGAGGAGATATATGCAACTTATCTTACAAATATTAGTAGCAGATTATATGAAGTATCCAAAATACATAAAGACTTAGTATTAAAAAGACGAACAACTCAATAGAAAAGATAGGCATTTCACTAAAGGAAAAAACAAAACAGTAAATTAGGCTGGGCCTGGTGGCTCATGTCGGTAATCCTAGCACTCTGGGAGGCCGAGGCAGGAGGATTGCTTGAGGCCAGGACAGCAGCCTGAGCAAGAGCAAAACTCTGTCTCTACAAAAAATAGAAAAATTAGCCAGACGTGGCAGTGGGCACCTGTAGTCCCAGCTACTCCGGAGGCTGAGGCAGGAGGGTCACTTAAGCCCAGGAGTTTGAGGTTGCTGTGAGAAATGATCACGCCACTGTACCCCAGCCTGGGCAACAGAGTGACACCCTGTCTTAAAAGAAAAAGAAAAAAGAAAAGAAAAAATTTAGACAGATTAAATTTAAGAGTGTAATTGAGCACAGAATAATTCCTGAATCAGGGCAGCCTCCCGAACTAGAATAGGTTCAGAGAGACTGCAGTGCTCCTGGTAGGAGAGGATTTACGGACGGCAAGAGCAAAGTGAGCTACAGAAAACGGAAGTGAGCCACAGAAACAGCTGGACCGGTTACAGCTCACGTTTGCCTTGCTTGAACAGTCGGAATGGCTGGCCACCTGTGATTGGGTGAAACCCTGTCATTGGTACAAGAGTAGGTCACAGTCTCTTTGCATATCCAGTTAGGCTATAGCTCACTATGTAAGGCGAAACCTTTAGGCCAAACTTAAAATATTAAGGAGGCAGCTTTAGGCTAAACTTAAAGAGCTGAAAATATACATATGATAAGTTCCGGTGATTCCTCTTTTAGGAATCTATACACCGTAGACAAGCCCCTGCACACGAGAGGAGACGTGTAGAGGAATATCTAATATATCATTCTTTTATAGTGGGAAATTGGAAACAAACAAATTCTCCTATTATCAGGAGAATGAATAAATTGTTGTCCATGCAAATAATGGAATGATAAGTATCAGTGAAAACAAATGAGGAGCTGTGGTTGTCAACATGGATAGATCTCACCGTATTGAATGGAAGCTATGCATTGCAGAAGTTTACATATGTCATACCAGCACTGGTCCTAGACTGGGGCAAGCGTGGCAGCTGTCCTGGATCCCACATCTCAGGAGTGAGGGCTGAGCCTGGACAGAGACCTGCATGGACCTGCCTTTCCCTCCACCGCCTGCACAGTGCCTGGGGTTGACCAGATGCCCTGAGCTGCTCGACTGTGTTGTCCTATGCCAAGCCTGTGTTCCAGGCAGGATTGTGAGCCATTGCCACTGTTGGCTGGTGGCAGAGCATAAAATTGGGGTGCCAGAATGGTGCTGACATGCTGTTTTGGGCAACTCAAATTGTTTATGTAGTCAGGACCCCACACACCTTTGGCCAACTTTGTAGTATCCCATTCATATAAAGCTTTTTTTTTTTATTGAGACAGAGTCTTACTCTGTTGCCCCGGCTAGAGTGCTGTGGCGTCAGCCTAGCTCACAGCAACCTCAGACTCCTGGGCTCAAGCGATCCTACTGCCTCAGCCTCCCGAGTAGCTGGGACTACAGGCATGCGCCACCGTGCCTGGCTAATTTTTTCTATATATTTTTAGTTGGCCAATTAATTTCTTTCTATTTTTAGTAGAGACGGGGTTCTCACTCTTGCTCAGGCTGGTCTCAAACTCCTGACCTTGAGCGATCCTCCCGCCTCGGTCTCCCAGAGCGCTAGGATTACAGGCGTGAGCCACCGCGCCCGGCCCCATTCACATAAAGCTTTAAAACATGCAATACCTAAAGGCAGTACCCAAATAGTGGTTAGCAGTGTTCACATGTGCAATGAGAGAAGTCTGTGGAAGTGAGAACAGCCAATTCAAGATTGGAGTTGCTGCTTGAAGGGAGGGAGGAGAATTAGATTAGGGTCAGGGCTGTACTGGGAACTGTTTTTGAAACGTTTTGTTTGTTGAGCTGGGTGGTTGGGGAATAAAAGTTGTTGACTGTATTACTTTTTATGCCTTTTTGTATGTTTGAAATAGTTTATTGAAAAAAAATGGAAGAAAGTGAAGAAGAGAAGCCCCTTGAACCCCTCCCTGCCTTCACAGGGCCTGGGGTGGAGTGGGCTTCCCTGGCGGCCGGGCGGCAGCATCCAGGGTGGTGCACGGGGCCTCGCATCCCCCCCAAGAAGATCCTCCCTCCTCTGCGCTTCCCCCCATCTCAGCCTGGCCGTGTGCAGACTCTGGCGTGACTCACCAGTGCTTTCGTCAGGCCCTTTACCGGCAAACACCTGTTAAACGCATACATCTTACAAATGGAAAGAAAATCCCATGGTAAAGAGAAGAGTAAAAGTCATCCAAAATTCTGCGCATTGGACAAGACTGGCTAAAAATAGTTCTACATTGAAACTTAATATATTAAATTCAATCACAGAAAGCTTTCATTGCTTTGCTAGGAATCTTAAATATTTCAGTGCAGGCATTTGCAGCTGGTATCCTTCCCCGTCTCCTATGAGAAATGATACGTGGATGGGGAAGCAAGCTCCTGCGACAGATAAACAAACTGTACTGGGAAACGGGCCCCTTGCTAAGTTCCCTCTGGAAGTGACACCTCCTCTACTGCAAACATTTTCTCCTCTGTGTGGTTTCAGTTCCAAGCCGAACCCGTTCTACCGCATGCTTTTGTACCTTTCCAGAGACCGATGGTATCAGCTTGCCAGGGCTTCAAACCGCATTTGATTCTTTCATTGCTTAAAAGCCTCTTTCTTTTGAAAGCCTTTGAGTGAATCATAAAATTAACATCTAAAAAGACACAGCAGCAACTGAACCCAGGAAAGTTGGGGCGTATTTGACCAACAGCATCATAATTGACCTTCCTGGGAGCAGTGTGACGTGGGAAAGGCCTTTGCAGGTGGAACCACGGTGGCTGAGAGGTGGAGGAACCCCGGCAGGAGGAGTAGCCGGGCCTGAGCCCGAAACTGCCACAGTTCCCACCGACGCTGATTGGAGAGCAGCCCTCCCCTCCCCTCCTTCTACCACACTTAATCCTTTCCCTAGCTCAAGTCTAAGCCGATTTAGCAAACATTAAAAAAAAAAAAAAGAACAGAAGAAGCCTATTTTAGTTACTTTCACTTCCCTAAATTTTTGGTCTCTTTAGTTAGATGTAAAACATTTTTGAATTTACATGTTCGATTCTATTTCACCGTTGTTCCATAAAATGTTAGCGTGCAGGCATTTGTTTTTTAACGAAAAAGATTGACTTTAGGAATCACAAAGTGTTTGATTAACCAGGGATTAGTTTAACATGCAAGAACACTGCTGTGAATTTTCCACTTTTGTTTTTGCCCTAGATTTTTCTTTACCTCTTTTGTCTCCTATATCTTTTCAGCTCTGTGGATTTCTTTGAGGACAAGAGGGCTGTGAGGATTGAAGAAAGAAAGGCTCCGGTAATTTATCATCATCCTAACTAACGATTATGGAGTTTCTTGTATATTTAACTCCTCGGGGAAAATTTGAGCATATTTCTATCCTGAAAATTTTAGGTAGCCTGTTCTGTGTGTACAGGTGCGGGGACAAAATCCTGTTTCTCCTTTCTGTGACTTTGTGCCAAAACTGCATCTTGCTTTAGAAGTAGGGAAGTCAGAGAGAGAAAGTTAGCCTCTCACTGGGGCCCTGGAACCTAGGCAGCTGTCAATCTTTGAGAATGGCTGCTTTCTAAAACCAAACCTACTGTCATCCTGCCACTCTGGGAGGCTGAGGCGGGAGGATCACTTGAGCTCTGCAGTTTCAGACCAACCTGAGCAAGAGTGAGACCCCGTCTCTACTAAAAATAGAAAAATTAGCTGGGCATGGTGGCATGCACCTGTAGTCCCAGCCACTCAGGAGGCTGAGGCAGGAGGATCGCCCGAGTCCAGGAGTTTGAGGCTAGGCTCAAACTGTGAGCTAAGCTGACGCCAAGGCACTCTAGCTGGGGTTACAGAGCAATCCTCAGTCTCAAAAAAAAAAAAAAAAATTACATGTTAAAGCAGTTTGATCTTTATGCCACAGCCCAGCTTCCTGGACAGGTGCCTGTTGTTCTGTCTACACCTCCGCATCTCCCAGTCATTCCTCATCACCCTACAGTTTTCCTTTGCCCCTTACAGCTCCAGTGACAGTTACCACCTCCACTGCCATCCCTTGGGGCCCCTCCCGAGGCTCAGTCTCTTTCCTTTTCCACCTAGAGCTCCACAGCACTTGCCACTTTTGACACCACCCTCCCCTCCCCAAACCCCGTTCCACTCCCAACTCTATTCCTTGGCGCTGGTGACACACTCACTTGGACTTTTCTATTTCTCTCTCTTCTAATTTCTCGCCTCCTTTACCTTTTCTTATGTCCTGCTGTTCTCAGATTCCTGGGACTCAGGTTCAAATCCCAGCTCTACCATTCACTACCATTGAGGCCCAGGGCAAACATGTAACTGGCTTCAACCCCAGTTTCCTTCCCTGCGAAATGGGGATAATATAGCACCTACTTCATTCGGGAAAAGATTTAATGAGGCAACACTTATAAAGTGACATACACAGAGTCTTTTATGAGACAGTACTCAACACTAGTTAACGCCGTGGTGGTTCTTTCTACCTTACGCAGCGTCCATCCAGGACAGCCCGTGGTCTTAACTACCTCCTGTTCTTTGAAAGTTGGCCTCTGGCCCAGCCCTTCCTCCTGGCCCTACCCCATGAATACCCCAGTGAGTAATAACCGGTGTTGGTGCTGATTGTAGAGTCCACACTGTTTAGTAAAAGACAGTGCTGGTTACGGTTGTGCACTTTAACTGCACAAAGCACGTGGGCGAGCTCCCTTTGCGGGAGAGCATCTGGAGGCCGGGGTGCCCAGGAGACGGGGCCGTCTCCGTTTCATGTCTTCCTTAAAATTCAGATGCATTGGACAACTCACTCCCTAGTATCTTCTAGAACTGTGTCATTCTGGGAGGTTACCCAAGAACCTTTTAATTTTATGCATTCTCCTGTTTTTCTATTATATGAGATACAACCTCCTACCCTCATGGCTGTGATATAAACGTGTGCAGTGTGGAACTGAGGCCTGAGTCATGGCTCGCCACTGTTGTTGGGTCACCTTGCACTGTGACCTGCCACCTCTTCAGCCAGCTGGCCCCCCTGGGTGTCGTGGGCCCTCAGTGGACAGCCACTGTGCTGTGATCGGGGAGCCGTATCTGCCGAGTCCCCTGTCCCTTTGGGGCTAGCTCCTTTCCTTCTGTTGGGACAGACCACCTGTCACAGCTTTGCGGCTGCCCGGGGCTGTGAGGAGCCGCGCTGCTGCTTTCCGCATTCTGCTCCCCGGTCACAGCTGGCACCGTGGGAGAATTACAGACGCTGCCAGAGGGTACAGTCCTTCTGGTTTTTCAGAGAGGTTTGTCTGTGAGGAGGGGAGGGGTGTGACAAATGTTGTCTCCTTGGCCAAACTCTAGTCGGCCTTCTTGGAGCCGCTTGTCAAATAGGCTCCAGACTCTTGGCAGATCTCAAGAGCCCAGTTTTAGGAAGAATCCTGCTAAATCAGCTTAGCCAGAACCCCCACCCGCGAGACCCGACCCGCTGGACATCTGACCAAACCCCGGGCCCCCACCCCCACGCGGGCCTGCCTTCCACAGGAAGCCTGTCAGGGCAGGTCAGCCGGAATCGCCACCATCCTGATGTTCCGTCTTCATCATTTCCCATCCGCCGAGCTCCCGGCCCCCCTTTTTGACTATAAATTCCCACTTTTCCTTGTTGTGTTTGGAGTTGAGCCTGCTCCTCTCTGTCCTGCTGTGAAACGCCACTGCAGTGGTCCCTGTCCCCACCACGAGAGTCTAAAGTCTTTTAACAAGCGTGGGAATAATTTTTTCTTTAACACGTGGCTAGACGAGGAGCCGCGCGCCGTGCGAGCCTGGAAAGCTCGTGGCTGCCGTGCTCAGCTGCCTGGGCTTCCCGTGGGAGGAGTTCCCCAGGGTGGGACTGGCAGGACACGCTATGGAAACGTTACCTTTTGCCTTGTTCTCTGGGAAATCTGAAAGAATGAAAAGGTGATCGCTCCTTTTCCTAATCCCAGAGCGGCAGCCTAACCTTTAAGACCTAGATCAAGGATTGCAAAATTCAACTCTCACACGGGTCAAGTACGTGATGTAAGTTTGTGAGGTGTCCCTCGTGCTACAGTAGTGGAGACTGTGGCAGAGCAGAGAACACATGTCCCACGGGATGCCATCACTCAGCTCCAGCCAGTTATGGCATGTGGGAATGTGGGCCTGGTGTTGCCAGAGCACCTGCAGATAGGAAGCTGGGTTTTTTTTAGTTTTTTGTTTTTTTGAGACAGAGTCTTGCTCTGTTACCTGGGCTAGAGTGCCATGGCGTCAGCCTAGCTCACAGCAACCTCAGACTCCTGGGCTTAAGCGATCCTCCTCCTGCCTCAGCCTCCTGAGTAACTGGGACTACAGGCATGCGCCACCATGCCCGGCTAATTTTTTCTATATGTTTTTAGTTGTCCAGCTAATTTCTTTCTATTTTTAGTAGAGACAGGGTCTCGCTTTTGCTGAGGTTGGTCTCAAACTCCTGACCTGGAGCAATCCTCCTGCCTCGGCCTCCCAGAGTGCTAGGATTACAGCTGTGAGCCACCGTGCCCAGCCAGGAAGCTGGGTTTTTATGTGAAAATTCTAGATTTTTAAAAAGTGTTTGCAAAGTGATAAAAACAAACAGAGTAGGCCCAAAACAACTCAGAATTTTGCCCTCAGGCCTCTGGTTTGTAAAGTCCGAGTTAGAGTCTCATTACCCCTTCGCTGGAGGAGGACAGTTATTAGGCTGAAACTGCCCTGCAGCTCCCTCCGCTACCACCAGTGGGAAGGAAGGAGGCTGCTCTCGGACAGGAAGAGGGGACTGGCGCAACCTGGAGATGGGTGGATGGCTGGAGTTTCCACGGGGCGAGGGGTGGACCTGTGGGCCCCGAGCCTGCAGTGCCTCGGCTGGGCCCCTGAGTTGCGTGCCCTTGGGAAGTGGCCGGCCCCACCTGAAAGCCTGGGCTCCTTGGTTGGGGTCTTCGTGGTGCGGCTCACCCACCTTTGTGAAGCCACGTGGGCCTTGGCTGGAGCCCTGAGTCTGTGGACCCTTCCTTGAGTTCCTGGATGAGCCCAGAAAGGGGGACCCCCAAAACATGGCTCAGACTGGATTTTCTGCCAGGCAGGTAGCTGAGGTCCAAGACATACTTGACTTAGAAATGCAAAAATACTCTGGGCATCTCTGTATGTCAGTATATATATGTGTCTGTATGTGCTTAGTGTCGCCTGGTCGGGACCCGGTTGGAAAGCCTGAGAGAGTTCTGGAGATGTGGATGCCTGAGAGTGCCAGGGTTTTACCATGAAAAGATTTTCTCCTCTTCTTAAACTACCTGTGGTCATTATAAATTCTAGGTGTAAATTCTTAGGTTCCATATCACTCTCTCCAATGTGGCAAAATTTAGGAAATTGTGCAGGAGCCTAGTCTCCTTGTACAAACTTACCCTCCGCTATCTGAGCCAAGTTTGCGATACTCCATTTATTTTAATATTCCTCTTGACTGAGTCATTAGGAACATCAGACGTTTAAAATGGAATTTAGTGATGTTTTCATGCCCCACTTTCCATTATGTGGAATTTAGAGCTTTGGAAGCAGAAGCTGTTTTGTTACAAGGTTTTTATTCTTCGTAACCTCCTCTACACACTTGGAACCTTTCATGATGGAAACGAGTCTACGGTGACTGACTCTGTAGTCGTGCTGAGCACACGAGTCTCAAAAAACGCTGTTTACGTGGAGAATAAACGAGGTCGAGAACGCCGTGTCCGGCCCGCGAAATGAAACGCACATTTCTCAGCGGGAGACAAGGCTCTCTCCAGAGGTTCTTGAACGATATTCCAGCTGTTTAAATGAAGGGCCCTGGAAAGGTTGGAAGTGAATTCACGGGTGTTGCCTCTTAGGGCTCGGGTTTGCTCTCCTCAGATGTAGCAAATTAAACGAGGGCCAAGACTGTCCTACTTTTCTTGAATTCTGAGCTTCCAAGGTTGCATCAGCGTCCTCATGTCTCCTAACGCGGGTTAGCTAGCACTTGACTATGCCAGCCAGTTAATATCAGGTTCAGTTGTGCCCTTTGCACGGCCTTTTTGATCACACCGTCACAGCCTTGACTTTTCAGCTCAATGTGTAACTTTTGTAACATAAAACACTGCCAGCAAGTCTGATGGAAAACTCCACTGGAGGGGAACCTGGTCTCCGACCTGGAATGGCTGGCCACCAGCACACACCCTCAGTGCCACCTTCTTCCGTGATGCTCGCGACAGATCAAGGTTAGCATCGTAGGCCCAGCGGAAGCCACTTTTCTGGGCATCATCACTTGTCCTTCAGGGATAGCGTGTCCTCTTTCTCCGCGTCTACGTTAGATGTTTTCCCAGTGAGTTGCTTCTTTCTCCTATATTTTATAGGGTGTTGCCTCTTTGCATCCCAAGCGTTGTGCTGGCTGCCGAATGTAGAGGTGACAGAATGACGTGCCAGCTCTCACGTGGCTCAGAGGGGTGAGCTGGGGACTCCAGGGCAGCAAGGTGACACCTGGGGCTCTGAGCGAGCCTGGGAATGGGAATGGGGAAGGGGCAACGTGATGAGAGGGGACCAGTGACAACCCTCCACCAATAAAGGATTTCTGTTTGAAATTCCTCTATTACAAACTAATTCCTTCCACTTAGCTTTCTCGCCTTGGAAGCTATATGTACGTGTGTGTGTGTGTGTGTGTGTGTATGTTTGACAATTTTTTCTTTCTTCTAAAGTGTTACATATTCACTGCAAAAATAATTAAGAATTCAGAAAGGCAATAAACCATTAAAATCATTAATAACTACATAATTACTATTTAAACCTGGGTGGGTGGGTGTGTGTGTGTGTGTGGAGAGAGAAACAGAGCTTGCATGTTGTTTCATTTTAACAAACTGGTATCATATGATACACACATTTTCACTATTTTCAAAAATTTTTCATGTACTGAACATTGTTTCTTTCCAATAAATATCGTCTATATCATTACATGGGTCTGTTGAAAACTTAGAGAAATTGTCTAGTTTCCAGCATCAGGCTTGGGCGAACATCTTTGTAGTTAAATCTTTTTATAGGGCCTTAATTATTTATTTTAGAATATCCTGAGTGTTCTTGAAGAGGTGGAATCCAAACCCAGGTGCTTGAAGGTCTGGTGACCTCTGTCAGCCTTTCTGCAGTCCTCGGGTAGCTGGAGACCAGGGCCACCCCTCACATGATTAGCAACTCCCTACCCAACTCCTCAGGAGGCTTGCTGTGCTCTGTTTCTCTTTTAAGGCAGCTCTTGATTTCAAGAACAGTCTCCTGGGTAAGAATGTTGGCTCTGCTGGGACAAGGAGCCCCCATTTAGGGATGAAACAGGGTGAGATGGAAGATGCGGTGGTTTTGGGGGTTCCGTGATTCGAGGGGACACAATCTCTATCCCATGGGGATCATAATCTGAGACACAGCCATAGAACAACAGTGGAATTGGACAGAACTCACAGAACTGGCCAGGCACAGTGGCTCATGCCTGTAATCCTAGCACTCTGGGAGTCCGAGGTGGGAGGATTGCTTGAGGCCAGGAGTTCTAAACCAGCCTGAGCAACATAGGGAGACTCCATCTCAACAAAAATAGAAAAATTAGCTGGGCATGGTGGTGCACATCTGTAGTCCCAGCTACTTGGGAGGCTGAGGCAGGAGGATCACTTGAGGTCAGGAGTTTGAGGTCGCAGCGAGCTGTGAAGACACCACTGCACTTTACCTGGGGCACTGTCTCCAAAAAACAAACAAAAAAACTTCACAGAACTTTGGTTCCTGCAACAGGGACTGAACCCCCGATCCCATGGGGGCCTCAGCGTGGGGCAGAAAGGCCAGAAGGGCATGTGTACAGAAAAATGGGGCCAGGAAAACCTTCTTGCCTTGTGCAAATGAAATATTTGACCCCAATTTGTCCCTTCAGTGAGGATTTTTTGGAGAATCCTGGGCCCCATTTTAGCTTTAACTAAGAGGTGCTAGGGTCCTGCCTCGGTGTGTGCGTTCAACTTATCTCCGCAGTGGAGCTTCTGCAGGCCGGGCAGCAACTGCAAACATCCTTACAGGTTAGCAGAGCTGCTTTCCTGCTGACCCTGGGGCTAGCAAGACGTGACGCTGTTTGTATGGTTACTTAAGGTGCCAAACAGCCTGCCTTGTCCATATTGCTAAAAGAATCCAACACTCTTCTTTCACCTAATAATTAAATGCAATTTCAGCAAAATCAAAACTTTATATAGAACATTTTAAAAACAGATGTTTGGGACTATTTTTATTATGTGGTTTTGTTACTGAAAATGATGTGTCCACTTTCCACTTTAAAAGTTGGAAATAGAATTTTCTAACTTGCTTAAAATGTGCCAAATTAAATCTTCAGGCTTTCAAACAATATAATATATTAAAATTATAAAAATGGGACACCCTCTGATCACTTTGCAAGAACTGATTGGTATCAGAGAGGATTTAAATTTGCTAGCTAAATTTCAACAAACTTTTGCTCTATCCTAAAGTATTAAACCAATATTTTTAAAAATTCTGCAACATTCAAAAATCACATTGCTCTGCCTAAAATATTAATACATACATATATGTATAATATATATTGTATACACATAATATTACTATTCATAATGAGGATAAAAATTTTTTGGTGCCATTCATAAATAAAGCATTATATAAACCACTAACATAATAATAGAGATACAATATAGAAAATGTGGTAACCTATTCTAGGGATGTTTCTGAAGTTTCTCTCATTCTCCAGACATTTCCTCCACCCCCGGGCATTGCCCTTCCCACATAATTAGAGATTATGATTCCTGGGAGCTGGCGTGCCTACTGCTTGAACCCAGTTTTGTTCTAAAGATAGTTGGGTTATGTATTATACAAATTCAGTGCACTGTCTTGGTTCTATTGGAGCAGTCTCAGGTCTACAGAATCTCCAAAGTAATCAGTAATCATGTTTGGATGTCAGAACATGTGGCTATGGTACAGTTTAATAAAATGACCTCCAAAACTAGAATAACACTCATGATGACTGTAAATTATTAATCAGGTCAATGTGGGCTGGGAAGCACAGGCCCCAGAAGCAGCTGACCAAGTAAGCTTGATTGCAGAGCATCGTACTCTAGCTGTCCTTGAGGCATAATATTAATAACAGAAGCCATCAAAAACCCTCCTTACAGGCCGATTCAAGGAGGCCAGAGGGATTTAGGTGATTATCTTATAACCAATAAGAAAAGCCTAAAATTCACGAAAGTGAGAAGGCAGAGCAGAAACACTGTGATGCATTTAGAGTGCTTCTCAATCTTGGCTGCCCCTTCAGGTCACATGAAGAACTTATAAAAAATGCTCTGGGGCACTATATTCAAACAAAAACACCCTCAGGGTATTCCAACGTGCAGCCACGTCAACCATGATGACAACCATAACCATCACTGCATCTGCCTGACTTCCTTTTCTGGCCATTATAGGCAAACTAGCACCAGACTTGTCCTTCTGCTGAAAACAACGACAAAAATGGACAGAACACATGAGTCGCGTGTTTTCAGGCATCAAATAATAGGCGGTGCTGGATGTGATCTTGACGTGTGGGAAACACACAAGATGAGCTCCACATCCCCTGGCCTCTGCCTGCTGTCACACAGGGAGGTGGGACCTAAGCCGAGCAGCGACTTTACCAAGGTGAGGAGGCAGAGACTGGGGTTCAGGATTGCTCACGCAGCCAACATTTGCAGAACAGGGTACTAGAGAAGAAGGAAGCTGTGCAGGACACTGGGGACAGCAGTTTGTGTGGGGAGTTTTTATATGAATCCTTAACTAAGGACGAGGCTGTCATTGTGCAGGGCAAGACTCCACAAGGCCTGTTGTGGGGTGAGAGCTGAACAGTACTACTGGAATTTGTACATTACTGGGAGATGAAGTTCTGGTCTAGCCTGAATAGAGACCTTGCTGAATACCTTAGGCATTTGGGTGAGACCTGGAAAGACTATGTCCTGGGAGAAAGAACTATGCCATAGAGTAAGGGCAATACCTCAGAGCTAAGTTTAAAACCAAAATAGATTCCTCCCGAAGAATAATACTAACCTATACTGATCAAAAGGATATAACAGTAATTTAAATGTCTGCCATAACAACACTCAACATCTTATAAGGGAAGATGACATAATCCAAATTGCCTACAAAACATTATTCACAATGTTCACCGTACAATAAAAAACTAGTAGACATGTGAAACAGAAAAATGTGACCAGTGATCAAGGGAAAAAAAACAGTCAGTAACAGATTCCAAATTGATCTAGATGTTAAATTTAGCAAAGATTGTGAGAGGCTAATATAAAAATATACAAAGACTTAAAGGAAAACATGGTCCTACTGAATGATCACATAAGGAACATCAGCAGAGAAATGGGACTATAAAAAAGAACCAAATGGAAATGCTGGAATTAAAAGCTACAGCATGTAAAATGCAAATGTCACTACTGAACAGCAGACTGTAGAGGAAAGGGTTAGTGAGTCTGAAAATAATATCAGTAGCAATGATCAGATTTGAAGAATAAAGAGAAAAAAGATTTAAGAAAAATGAGCAGAGCTTTAGTGACCTGTACGGCAATTTCAAGTAGTCTAAAATACATGTACTTAGAATCCTAGCAGAAAAGAGAGGGAATGGCAGAAAAATTGTTCAAAGAAATAACGGCCATGACCTCTCAAATGTAATGGTGTTCAAACATCAATCTACAGATACAGGAAGCTCAGGGAACCTCCCAAAAAGAGAAAACAGAGAAGTACATCCAGCATTTCAAAGTCAAACTTACAGAATGCAACATTCAACAGCTTCAGAACCACAACTGCCAACATTAGCAGCATCTGTAACAAAGGGCGGGAACACAACAATGGCTGAATGCAGCTCTTTGGATGACACCACCCAAGGAACTTGTTAAAGTCAAGGTCCCTGGGCTCCATGCCAGGCCCACTAGATCAGAACCACCTGGGAGCTGTGTGATCCATAAGCAACCAGATAATTCCCACTACAGGGAAGTTAGGGAAATGCTGGAATTCTCTTTACTGAGGCATAGCCTATCGTGATTGTCTTGGAAAATAAGAAAGGTAGTGTTTCTAAATGTGATACATTTAAAAATGTTCTGTTGGGCCCAGACGTAATCCTAGCACTCTGGGAGGCCGAGGTGGGAGGATCGCTCGAGGTCAGGAGTTTGAAACCAGCCTGAGCAAGAGCGAGACCCCGTCTCTACTAAAAATAGAAAAAAAGTAATTGGCCAACTAAAAATATATAGAAAAAATTAGCCAGGCATGGTGGCGCATGCCTGTAGTCCCAGCTACTTGGGAGGCTGAGGCAGAAGGATTGTTTGAGCCCAGGAGTTTAAGGTTGCTGTGAGCTAGGCTGATGCCATGGCACTCTAGCCCGGGCAACAGAGTGAGACTATCTCAAATAAAATAAAATAAAATAAAATAAAAATGTTCTGTTAAAACAAATGGTATTTGCTTTGTGTTTTAACGTATCAGAATTTTATACGGCTAGATAGACAAAAGGATTGATCCAGCACAAACTTTATTTAGTGGGTGGGGATGTACACAGTGACAATTATTTAGCCATAATTTATGAAAACCCAATATGCTAAAATCAACACTGTGTATGGAATGTTCTTGCTTCTTATCCAGTAAATGTAGGTAAGCATTTTAATAGTGTGTAAAAATTCTTCCTTTTGTAAAAAGTAGAGAGAGGCCCACAGCACTGTGATTTTTGGGGCACCACATAACAAGGACTATATCTTCCTGTTATTTATGTGAATCTAAAGAAGCTAGACTATCATTAGTAAGAAGCCATTTCTTTAAAAATATAATCAGGTTGTGTTAACACGCAAACAATCCAAGTATGACCACATGGGAGAATGCATTTGAGCCAGGGCTGGAGCGCTCTCCACTCTCCAAAGGGGATTGCCAAACCATTTCTGTTCGGGAAGACAACGGCAGGAGGTAGAGAGATGGTCATTAAATGATTATTGGGGATCTTATTACAACCAACCATGACGTCACTTTCCTCTACATTTCTGCATTCATGGCATTGTGTGTTTTTTAGCTTTGGAGTAATCCGCTTGTAATTGCTAAGGTTGTCTGGGTTTCACGTCTCAGACACAAACTCTGTAATTATTTGGAATGAAGAGAGAATTTACTGAAAGGAGGCCCAGGCATTTCAGGGCATTTGAACAACTGTACTTTGAAAAGGGCAAGACGCAGGAAGGCACTGGAGACCTGAGCAATTGTGGGCCTTTTCTTCAGTGTGCTGCGTTGGGGAGAGGAAGGTGGGGCCAGGTGTGGCAGGGAGGCCCGCTCGGGGGTGGTGGCAGAGCAGCCAGCAGGCAGTATGGCAGCAGCAGGGCTTGCAGCTGAGGCTTGTGTGTGTGTGGGGATGGGGGGGTGCAGAAGGAGGGAGACCGTGTCTTGAGCCCCCACCACAGAGGTCAGGGGGCTGAGCCACGTCTCTCACAGGCCACACTGGGGACCACATTCAGTGTTCTCCACTGACAGGCTTCTCCACTAGTAGAATTTCTGTCGGACAGGTGCTTCATTTCTGTGTCTCTCTTCTGATTCTAGCTCCTATTTGATTGCTTGTGTGTAATCCGAGTTTATTTTAAAGCATGGTTTTCAGCTCTGAATATAATAATCATTGTAGAAAATCCAGAACAAAGGAACCCTCCAAATCAGCCTTAGTCTCACAACTCAAAGATGCTGCAAGTCCTTGGCGTTGTCCTTCACTTCCTTCTGTACGTGTGATTTTATTTATTTATTTTATTTTTAATTTTTATTATTTTTTTAGAGAGGAGGTCTTGCTCTGTCACCCAGGCTGGAGTACAGTGGCACCATCACAGCTCACTGCAGCCTTGAAATCCTGAGCTCAAGCAATCCTCCCACATCAGCCTCCTGAGTAGCTGGGACTATAGGCAGGTGCCCATGTCGGGCTAGTAATTCTTTGTAAAGACGGGGTCTTGCATGTTGGCCAGGCTGGTCTAGAACTCCTGGCCTCACATGATCTTCCGACCTCAGCCTCTCAAAGTGTTGGGATTACCGGCATGAGCTACCCACTCCAGGGTAGCTGGAAGGTAGTGTGACTGTACCCAATATATGACTCTGTATCACACCTCCTAAATACCTGATTTCTGGATGACACTGCAGCTTCCTCTGCTGCCTTGGGGACAAGCTGTACTGGCTGTCAAAGCGTCCTGGAATCCGGTGGCATCTCCCTGCCCTGCTCTGGGGGCTCCCGGGAACACACTGCACGCGTGCCCCCTTCCACCTCCCACCCCCTTCTCCCGCAGCCTGCACAGTGGGGCGTCCTTACTGCTGGCCGGAGTCCAGGGCTCCCTCCCCTAGGCCTACCCTCAGCGCTGCTCAGCCCGTGGTGCCCTCCCTGGTCTCAGCACTGAGCCCGTCCTGCCTTTTCTCCTGGGCTCTCCGTGTCTAATAGGAGTTGAGCTTCCTCTCGGGGACCCCTTGCCTGGCTCCCTGTCTGGAACAAGCTCTGTGCCTCTACCCTCAGTCCTCCCTGGGGCCCACTGTCCGGCTGCCCTTTCTCCTGCTCTCCAACCACGTGGCTGGCTGTATTCCCTTGGATGCATCCACCTGTCCCCACCTGGGGTCCTCTCCACAGTCGCCGCCGCTTAGAGAACTCTTTGCCCAGCTCTTTGCATGGCTCTGGCCCCCTCCTCAGTCCCATCTCACAGGGGTGGCCCCATTTCAGGAGGTCCCCGATTGCTCCATTTAACTGTATGTCCATCATAAAATGTGATCCTTACTTATGTGCGTGTTTCTCATCTGCCCCTTCGCGGAGCTGGAGCCCGCCGATCGGCGCCCGCGGCACTGACGGTGCAGTCCGCACCGGGCGCCTCCCCGCACCTGCCCCAGCCGCGCCGTCCCGGGGCCACCGCGCTGTCTGCCTGCAGCTCCCTCCACCTTTGCCTCCTTTTCAGCCACTGTCTGCTACGTTGCTCACGTCACCCTCCTGCTCAAAAATCTTTATTCTTCCCTGCACGCGGGTGGGACGGAGGTTTCCACCAAGGGCCGCCGGCCGTCTGCGCCCTGAGGTCCTGGCCTCGCGGGGCCGCCGTCCCCTCCCTCTGCCCTGGGCCGCCCCGGGGCCGGGCGCGGCGGTCCCCTCCGCCTCCCTTTGCCGTGTTGCTCGGCCGTCCCCGCGCTCAGCTCCCTGCCGCTCGCGTCCGTGCCCTGCGGCCGGGCCTGCGCTAGAGACTCACTCTTGGGCTGTCCTCGTCTATCTCCTACAGCAGGCCCCGAGCTCTGTGAAGCGGGCTGGTGGTTGGTTTTGCTCACCTTTGTGTCACTAGTGCCTTCTGGTCGGAAGAGAAGACGGGCTGTATGTAGCTCCTGATGTCACTGCTTTCCCGCAGCCTGGGCACAGCCACATCCGGCCAGGCCTGGCTGGAGTCTCAGGTCTTCGTGAATCCTTCCAGACTGCCCTAGCCCACAAGCGTGGCCCTTCTACGTGCCTAAGACACGTGTTGCCCGTTGCGCTCATTTGATGCGTCTTCTTTTCCTTACCGCCTTCAGCTGGTGCCCGCGTGCTGCACCTCCAGCCAGGCGAGAGCGGAGGGGGCGGGGGCGTCCACGCAGTGTGCATATCCCATAATATCTGGGCCACAGAATTTTAGAACTGGTGAGGATATTAAAGGCCATAGAGTCAACCCCCACCTTTTTTAAAAAAAGGGGATACCAGACTCAGAAATTCTCATTCTCTTTAGCTATTCGATGGCAGATTCAGGAATAGAATCAGGGCATCTTTTTAGAACACAATGGAAAAGGTGTTCACGATCGAAGTTTTACAGAATGATGCTGGTGCATGTCCGTGCAAATATTCCATCTCAGCTGCATCCATTTGTTAGGAAAAAGTTCTCGTGTTAACACGGGCGCTGACTCATGACTCCAGTGAATTTAAATACAAAATATATCATTGTGTTTGCATAGCAATAACCATGAAAAAGAACAAGTGTTTTTCTTTTTTTTCTTTTCTTTCTTCCCCCACAATATCAGGTGACTCACACATGGTAATTTTTGTAATGTTCATATACCAGAAACTGAAACAGTAGGAAGAGAAAGATCACAGGAAGAGGTGAGGGGTGGAAGAGGGTTTGACAATTCATCAAATAGCGCTAGCTCTTACCTTTTTGTTTTTTTAATTTAAGTGATATTGTGTAAAACTGGGGTCTTCCTGATTCATGCTCCAGTTGCTAATGATGATAAAGGCAGTCGGGTGTTAAGTAACACCTGGTTTCTGTTGGGTTAGGCCCTCACCATAGTGGTCATTATGACAAAATAAGAAATGAGCCTAATTCCCTATTAGAAAGTACAAGTTCATCACAAATGGCAAATTCATGATTAATTTTTGTTGGGGGCAATAATCATGCCAGGAGTTTAGTTCAAGTGGTTGGCATTGCCTGAGTAAGACATTTGTATGTTTAGAGGCAAAGCTTCCGTTGGTATTGCTAATGTGAAAACCGTAACCAGGTGAAATGGATAGCACGTATCTCGCATACAAGGCTAATTGCGTTTTCCTAAAGAGAATACCCAAAAGAGTGTTTTTACTTTTTGATTCAAATTAAAAAGGCACATCATTGTATGAGAGGTTTTATAAAGTCACAAATGAAAGATTTTCTTTTGCAAATACACATTTTTTCCTTAGGTTTCATATTTGGGAAGAAAAATATCACTTTATATTTGAGCAAATGTTAACAAATGTCTCTTTTTTAAATAGTTGATTTGGAAATCTTCAATTCCTATGATTTGAATTAAGATGGTAAAAAGTCTACCAAATTCTTTAGGATCCTCAGACAAAATGAGTTCCCCGTCTTTCTGAAAGGCGATTAGGTTAGGAAACAGGAAGACTGGGGGGGCTGGTTGGAAGGACAGGGCTGAGCAAGGTTGGCCCCAGGCGCAGCTAGAGTGGCTATTTCCACGGCAGGGCCACTGCCTTCCTGCAAAGCGTCCAGAATGTGTATCAGCTGATACCCAGCTCAGGGGAGAGTGATCTCATGCCCATCTCTGCCTCCTGCTCAAGCGCCCCAAGTAGGTTCACACGGCTGGAAGAAGAACACATTGACCCAAACTTGCAACTTCTACAACTGTTTTTTTTATTATTATTATTTTCTGCTTTGATACTCGGTAGGAAGCTTGTCCTGTGGACAATATTGTTTATTAAGGAGCTGGTAACACTGACATACCTCGCCCTGCCTGTTTTTCATTTGATAATTTTGACAGGTACAGGTTAATTGTTTTTAATAAGGTTTCTTAATTTGGGTTCGTTTGCTCCTGATTAAAATCAGGTTCTGTTTATTTGACAAATACTATGTAACTGATGTGTCCTTCTTAGTGTGTCACGTCAGGAGGTACATGGTATCAGAGAGTTCTATTTTTAGTGGTATTTATCTTGATCACTTGATTCAAGTGGAATTTGCCAGATTCCTATGCCCTGGTTTTCTTGGAAGAGACACTGGGTGTAAAATTTTTAGTGATAATTTGAGGCTTTGCACGATGTGGTCTTTCTCCAGAGAAGATTTATTAATAATTTTGCTTTTGGCAGACAGCTGGGCTAGGGAGAGATCCCCTTATTTTTGTCAGAGGTTGAGACGGTTCAGAGTTGAGCTTTAGTCTTTGAAGAGCTGGTGTATTTTTGGTTCACCCTTCTAAGGGTTTAGCACTTGGGGTGCCAACCAAAACGTAGGGTGTTTACAGGGGTCCTTCCTCTTGGGTGGACCCAGAAGTCTAAGTTTTATTCCCTCAGCCCTTGAGATGACCAAAAGCTCTGTTCAGCTCCTCAACCTGTCAGCTACTGCTTTTGCTTTCTGAATC
Organism: Lepilemur ruficaudatus; assembly: GCA_963574885.1. Classification (NCBI taxonomy): domain Eukaryota; kingdom Metazoa; phylum Chordata; class Mammalia; order Primates; family Lepilemuridae; genus Lepilemur; species Lepilemur ruficaudatus. Next base: position 2,590 of record CAUYRT010027654.1, on the reverse strand, counting down.
AAAAGTTGCCTCAAGAGGAAAAGTGGCCTCAGATGTTGGGCTTACTTCTCCTGGCTTCGCATCTCTTTCATATCTCGGTCCTGAACATACTCATGGCCCCGGTAGATCTCTGCCACCTTCAAACCAATGCTTGTTATATTTAGTCCCGGTTTTCTAATTGTTCTTGGTAGGAGTGTTGGTCCAAAATCAATTCAGTTTTGCCAGAAGTATAACCTTTAGGATATTTTTTAAATGATTATTAATCTCAACTAGATTGCGTGCGTAGAGTGAGTCAGGAATGAGAAATCCAAGGTGAGTTCCCAAATGCAGTTAGAAAGCAATGGTGCTTACTGAAACAACACAGATGGGCACGTACATGATGAATAGAAGCAAACTGAACTTCTGAAACTCAAAATTCAAGGGAACTCTTTTCCAGAGTTTGCAAGCTCATTTTATTTGACTATTGCCATCTAGTTGATAAATGTACATAAATCAATGGTTTTGTCTGGATAGTATAATCGTATTTCACAAGCGTGGGCTGTTCTTTTACTTTTCTCAAAAGCAGAAAACCCACAATGAATATCAGGTGTGAGTATTTTCTTCTTCTACAGCTCTGGCAGCATTAATTATAAGCTACGAGAGAAAAAAATTCTCAAATATTTTTATATGTTCTTTTGGAATTCCAGTGTCTCTACAGTGTAAAAAGCATGTAGGTTTAATTTATATGTATAGTAAATCTACATGTAGGATTTTCCAGGAAAACCTTAGTTTAAAATACTTTGTCATATTTTCTGATTACATCATGGAGAATGTGATCTTGGGATATATGTATTCCTTTTTTTGGTTTTCCTTCATTTGTTTGACTGTAGTCAATTGACTGTAGTCAACATTATTTTGCATTAATAATTCAGCATCACAAAATGACATTTTTCCATTCAGCTTTCAGAGTCCTACAGCATTCTCTTTACACAGTTTCCAAAGACTGTAAATTGCCACTAAGACAGGAGAAGGACTGAAGGTTTATTTATTTTTATTTTTTTATTTTTATTGTGGACTGAAGGTTTAGAGTGTTCAAACCTCAATTTTCAAAAAACTGATGAAAAATCTCGTATTTTTGGCACAATTTACTGGGCAAATAACTGTATTAAAATCTATCAACTATTTTTGTTCAGTACCCCAAACAGTAAGAACTCAAACTTTCTGTATGTATAAATATATTTGTAATTTTTTATAGTACATTTATAAAATCACTATAAAATGAAGTAGTGAATTAGAACTGTCTTGTTTGTAAGTCAGTAAAATGGGTTCTATTGTTTTTAAATCTGTAGAAACTCAAGTATAATATTTATCAGAGCATTATTATGTAATTTCAGAAATTTTAGTCCCAGAGATTTAAATTGTAGCAGCAACATGCTCCATTACCTATGTTCCCTTTATTTCTCTTTCTTTTTTTAAAGAGGCAGGGTCTTGCTCTGTCACCCAGGCTGGAGTGCACTGTTGGGACAATAACTCCCTGCAAGTTTGGGCGCGGTGGCTCACACCTATAATCTTAGCACTCTCGGAGGCCGAGGTGAGAGGATCGCTCAAGGTCAGGAGTTCGAGACCAGCCTGAGCAAACTAAAAATAGAAAGAAATTAATCTACTCTCTACTAAAAAGAGAAAGAAATTATATGGCCAACTAAAAATATGTAGAAAAATTAGCCGGGCATGGTGGCACATGCCTGTAGTCCCAGCTACTTGGGAGGCTGAGGCAGAAGGATTGCTTGAGCCCAGGAGAATGAGGTTGCCGTGAGCTAGGCTGATGCCACGGCACTCTAGCCCGGGCAACACAGTGAGACTCTGTCTCAAAAAAAACAAAAAAACAAAAATAAAACTCACTGGAACCTCGAACTCCTGGGCTAAAGTGATCCTCCCTCCTTGGCCTCACAAGGTGTTAGGGCTGCAGGCATGAGCCACTGTGCCTGGCCCATTGTTCCCTCTATTTCGATGTACTGGGATCCTTTGGCTAACACCCTAAGTCCTATGTCTGTGTTCTCTGCAATGAAGCAGGTAACTTACACTTGCTCTTTTGTTATCCTTGCTCTGTAGATGAAGTTGAATTCAATTGACTAAACTGTGGCCTCTTTCCCAGATTTTTCAGAGGCTCCAAGAGGGTCTCAGGGTTGATTTCCTTCCAGGGCCAGCCTCGCTGCTTTGCTTCCAGACGTTGCTGCATGGATCTGATTGGAGCCTCCTTGCTCTGAAAGAGTTAATGTGCTGATTTCAGCGCCCTATTCCCAGGGAGTGTTTGGTGCGGTCTGATAAGTATGAGAATATTTTAGCAGGTGGTTTATACGGCCTCTTAACATTGATTCTTTAATCAGTAAACTCACTGAAGCTGACAAAAGAACACTAGTGAAATACGATGCCTCTTCTTCCAGGCTCTGGGGAGAATGGGTTTGTGGGGAATGCAGTCAACATCTGCACTGTTCTCACATTGTACAGAACGTGCTCCTAGACCTGCTCACATACAAACAGTACTGTGCCTAAGGGATCATCCTTCCTCAGTTCAGTTATGTGTAAATGCTAGTTTTAGAAATTTACACAGTGTAATTTACGTTTTACAAAAAGA
>CAUYRT010027651.1:0-69700 GCA_963574885.1 Lepilemur ruficaudatus | reverse complement strand
ATTGATGTAGATGATATTTTTAAACCAAAGTCCAATACTTTTTATTTTAAAAACATATATGCAATATATTTGGGTAAATGTGTATATAGATATGTGTGTATCCAGCTGACCTTTAAACAACACGGCTTTGAACTACACAGGTCCATTTATAAGCAGACTTCATTCTGCCTCTGCCACCCCTGAGACGACAAAACCAACCCTCCTCTTCCTCCTTCTCAGCCTACTCAGTGTGAAGACAAGGAGGATGAAGGCCTTCACGATGATCCACTCCCATTAATGAACAGCAAATATGTTGTCTCTTCCTTATGATTTAATAACATTTTCTTTTCTCTAGCTTACTTTATTGTAAGGATACAGTATATAACACATAGAACATACAAAATATGTGTTCATTGACTGTTATCAGTAAGGTTTCTGGTCAGCAGTAGGCTGTTAGTTAAGTTTTTGGGGAGTCAAAAGTTATTTGAGGATTTCTGACTGTGTGGGGGATGGGTACCCCTAACCCTCGAGTTGTTCAAGGGTCTACATACACGTACACACACACACATATATGTGTATGTGTTGGGAAAGAAGTTGTTCACTTACTCTGTGTCTTATTGCCTTTGGATTTTTTTTTTTTTTTTTGGTTTTTGTTTATTTGCTTTTTTAGCTTCTCCCCATCTTAGCCCACACCAATTCCGGGAACACAAAAGCGCCTTAAAATTAACCCAACACAAACCAAGTAAGTTTACATTTACCTGTTGATTCTAGGGAACCGGTAGGGAAGGACAATCTATCTCATTACAGTAACTCTGTTCATCTACCAGGAACATTCTCCACCTGAACTTAGTCTGCAAGTGATGTATGTGTGTACAATGTTTCAACTATCCACACGTGTGTGCCATTTTCCTCTAGAAGGCGACCACTGCTTCTAAAGCACATTAGAAGCAATTTTGATAATGGGAGAAGGGAGAAAGTCCTCACATGTGCTGATCACCATCCAGTTATTTTGTAAATATTGTCATCATAAAAGCAGAATGCTGTGATCGTGTGGGTTGTGCTCATTCACCACCATTGCCCATACTAATCTGGACTTTACAAACCAGAGGTGCCAACTGAGCCAGGGAGATCAGGCAGCCCGTTTGGGAAGGAATGAAGGCAAGGTAATTTACAAAGACATCTGAAACGGAATGTATTTATCTCCTGTTTTCCAGTTTCACATTTGAAAATGGAAAGAACTAACAGGTCTACCACCTTCATGGTAAGAGCTTTATACATATTATCTCATCTAATCCCAAACAACCCCATTATTGTTTTTGTGCCCATTTTACATATTTGTAAACTGATATAGAGAGAGGTCAAGAAACAAACCACTGAGTTGCAGGTCCCAATAAGAAACCAGTTGGTCTCACTCCAGAGTGTTTATATATACTGCCTGCCCCCAAACCTCCACACACACCTAAGCTTGCTGGACTTTCTTTTTGTAATATCAAAAAAAAAAATCCTACATTCACTTAGAAACCAGGTCCATCTATAAAAGCACAGCAGCAGTTTTTCCAGGTGATTATGCAGTTTCTGTCCCGACAGCCCAGGATGAATGGGGGGGAGGGGATGGACAGTGGACAAGAAACAAAAATCAGTGACTGCTGATGCTTATAGAAAGGGCACTAACCATGGCCAGTGACAAAGCCAAGTGCTTTATTAGAATTATCACCTCTGAATCCTCACAGTAACATTCTTCTTACGAAGTAAGGACTGTTGTTTCCCCCATGTTACAGTTGAGGAAACTGCAACACAGAGAGGTTAAGTAATCCTCCCAGGATCTCACAGGAGCTACACTGTGCACTGCAGGGCTCGCACCCAGGCAATCCGTGCTCTTAGGAGGTACGCGACACAACTTACACAGATAGCAAGGACAAGGGAGAAAGAAATCCCAGGCTGAGGCAACTAGTGAGTACTAACCCAGTTTTTCCAACCTCTTTCCTCAACCAGTAGCATTTATTTCAACAGTACGCTCCAATACTTTATTAAACCCTTGTCAGCTTTTATAGTGACAGCTTAGTCATATGCAAGAAAATGATAGCAAATGGAAGAACAATCCTAGTGGAAAAATTTTAGGCAAACCCCTCAGGGAAGGAGCTAGCTAACTCTTTTTTTTTTTTTTTTTTCTTGGAGACAGGGTCTCACTCTGTTGCCGAGGCTAGAGTGCAGTTGAATCACCATAGTTCACTGCAACCTCCAACTCAAACGCTCCTCCTGCCTCAGCCTCCTGAGTAGCTGGGAGGGACTACAGGTGCATGCCACCACGCCCGGCTAATTTTTCTATGTTTTTGTAGAGACAGGTTTGCTCTTGCTCATGCTGGTCTGGAACTCCTGACCTCAAGCGATCCTCCTGCCTCGGTTTCCCAGAGTGCTAGGATTACAGGCGTGAGCCACACCGCGCCCGGCCTGGGAACCGGCTAACATTTATCTTGATCAAAGCCTTCCATTAAGAAGTTGGTCACTGATCTCACAATTTCTCAATAGTCCTCAAGGTCACCAAATTGCACACCAGGAAACAAACTAAGGAGGGGACTGAGAACTGTAAGTCTGATAAAGAGGAAAAGGAAGCTCTGAAGGATCTAAATCCAATTTGTCTTCACTGAGACTTGTTATGGACTGAACCGTGTCACCCAAAATTCATGTGTTGAAGTTCTGACCTCCAGTACCTCAGAACGTGACTATATTTGGAGTGAGGGTCTTTTTTTTTAAATTTATTTTATTATTTATTTATTTTTCTTCTTTATTGAAGTATACTTTACATATCATGCCTTTACTCCATTTTAAGGAGAGAGGGTCTTTAAAGAGGTGATCAGGTTAAAATGTGGCCATTAGGGTGGGCCCTAATCCCACAGGACTGGCGTCCTTGTAAGAAGAGATTAGGACACAGATATGCACAGAGGGAAGACCTTGTGAGCACGCAGGGGGGAGGCAGCCATCTGCAGGCTGAGGAGAGAGGCCTCGGGAGAAACCAACCCACCGACACCTTGATCCCAGACTGCAGCTTCCAGAACTGTGAGGAAATAAATTTCTCTCGTTTAAGCTGCCATAGCAGACTAATACAGGCCCTAATTCACCAATAGTGTACTGACAGATAGGCCTTATACATAAAGAAAAAGCGAGGCATTCTCTGTTAGCATGTAGAATGTTAAACCCTTGTCCAGACAAAATCCACGATATTTCTATTGCCTGGTTTCTTTGCATGGTTGACTGAACTGCCTTTTCTTCCCATATAAGGTTGGCTGAACACAAATTGATGAGGCAGGGTTTTCTCCAGACCCAGAGTCCCCACAGTCCGGCCAAACCTGCAGCTGATGCAGCCATTTTTAAATCCACTTTCATCACGGTTTTCCACCAAGTGGCCTTTGTTAATGATCACTGGAATGCACATAAACAGTGTCGCATAAATAAAGTAGGCACACATCAAACACCACTTTCTACAGAGGAATCCAGACAGGAATTTTCATGTGGGCCTCAACCTCAACTTAAATATATTAAATCCATCTCAGACACAGATGTCTGAAAAATACAGATAACCTAACTTTCCAGTGCCAGAGGTCAACTTCCCATGAGCAGGGAGAAGCGAAACCGCTCCTCTCCGCAGAAACTACAGCTGCTCTCTGCATGACTGTGCTGTCACGAAACCTACGGTGGCCTGACACCACGCGTGACTCCCTTCTGGAAATTCTCCATAGAGGTACTTACCTGCCTCCACGGCAGTGACTGAGCCGTGAGCGAAGAAAATGAACTTTTCACAGACAAAGGAGATTTAGATTAATGGATACGTGTATTTGATAAATAACACTGCTCAATTACCCTTGTGAAAGTGGTGACTTCATGCTTTGCAAGCTATATTTCTCATGAAATTATTAGAGAATGAAATGCAAAATGGCCATCTGAATTAATATTTATTACTCAAGAGTAAAGAAGCAGTTGTTTAACAGAAGGCTAATTACTAATGCAGATATGATTCACTTCCAGTTTTATAGAGTATCAATCACTAAAGCACTCAGTCCATTGATAAGCGAGTCAGGAAGCAATAAAAACGAGGAAGAACAGGAGACATTTTGGAGCTGAGAAGGTTCCCAGGGAAGGAAGGAAACCGCCATATACGTTTTGGGTAAATCTCTTGTGGGCAATGACCTTGAAATGTCACTTATATTTCAATTGGCTGTTCTGTTGTTATTCACTCATTTTAGAACCAGCATACACAATTCACAGACAAAAAGAAATAGCTTCATGAATGAGAAGAGAATTTTGGAATAAAACTAGACTTGCTTCTCTTTAAATTTGGTGCTGTCACTAGATGTGCAAAATAAACATGTTGAAGTCCAGTGACTTTTATCTTTTTTTTTTCCTCCTTTCTTTCTTTCCTTTCTGGTTTTCGTTTTGATTGGGGGAGGAGGGAATGGCTGCCAACAGTGATAAATTTAGATCAAGCAGATTTCTGTCTTTAAAATTCTTGAGACTCCTGTCTCAGAAAGTCAAGGAATGCTCACTTTTGAACCATGCTGAGATACTTAAAGTAGACATTGAGGAAAAGCCAAAAGAAAGACGGTGGCGGGCAAATGCAGGACACAGCGACAGGAGCCTGTTTAAATGTAAATAGGAACCTGTGGTCAGTGGTGTGAGGATGGGAAAGGAATACCTAAAGCAGTAGGTCTGTCTTCCATCAACCAGAAAGGCCACCAGCAAGCTGTCCCATGGTCCACATGTCACTATGTCCATTTGAGGCTGACTGACAGTATTACTTCAAAGGAAAAATGTTGAAGCATTTTATCTAAGAAATCAAAACTGAAAAATAAGAGGTTGGTTTCCATCCCTAGACTCAACATATCTCTCTGTATAATTGCTCCCATTGCTCAAGTTCACCAAGCATTCTGGAATGATTTTGCTAAATTTGTGGGAAATAGTTGCAGCTACCTAAAAGCACAGCCAGGCATGAAACCAAATGCCCATGGTGAGATCTTCACTTCTTTCCCCCAATTCGTAAGCTCCATGTGACAGCCTGGCATCCCCAAACAAGATACATCCCCTTCTGAAATGCAGTGACGGGCCATTCTTGGACCTGAGAAATCCAAAAAGTGCCTTTTCTATCACCCAACTACTGACCACGGTCTTGGCAAAGTTATCAAGTTTTCACCTATAAATATTTTAGCCTTTGAAATTGCATAAGGCAGGCCGGGCGCGGTGGCTCATGCCTGTAATCCTAGCACTCTGGGAGGCCGAGCCGAGTGGATCACTCAAGGTCAGAAGTTTGAAACCAGCCTGAGCAAAAGCAAGACCCCCCCCATCTCTACTATAAATAGAAAGAAATTAATTGGCCAACTAAAAATATATATAGAAAAAATTAGCGGGGCATGGTGGCGCATGCCTGTAGTCCCAGCTACTCGGGAGGCTGAGGCAGGAGGATCGCTTGAGCCCATGAGTTTGAGGTTGCTGTGAGCTAGGCTGACGCCACGGCACTGTAGCCCGGGCAACAGAGTGAGACTCTGTCTCAAAAAAAAAAAAAAAGAAAAGAAATTGCACAAGGCCTTTCTCCAAAATGCAGTCCCCCATTTGTTCACACTGGAATGGAGGTGGCAACACGTGACATCCCTTTCTTGCCCTCCTGACTGTGGAAGTAGACTCAGAAATCTGTTGCAGAGATTGAAAACAGAAGTCAGCAACATCACACAGCTTAGACGGGTGCCATGGAGGCCGGCCCCACACACTGCCTTCGGGTCGCAGTCTGAGCAGCTCTGCCCTGTGGTCAGGAACCCGTGCGTCTCAGAAGGGCACACACATGCCCCAGCGAGCAGGGTCAGGGTCTCCCAGTCGGGACAATGACTCTTCCTGAGGACAGGAGAAGGGCTGGGCAAAGGAGCACCCCAGGGACAAGGGACACCCTCTAACAAGTTTTCATTTAAGCTTCATTTAGTCAACACTGACTGCACATCTGCTTTGTCACAAGGCCTACGGCAGGTGCTACCCATACAGTCGTGGATGGAAGGTCTCTGTGGACTCCATGACCCAGTGGGAAGGACAGGTTGACCAAGCCACCAGGGAGAAGGGCAGAGGTTGTGGGAGTGCCAGTGTGTGGGGAGGCCAGTCTCGTCTGGGGGAGGCAGAGGTCAGGAAAGGTTCTCTAAAGACATCTGTGAAGAGAGGGGAAGACTGACAGGAGGTGACTAGGTAACACAAGCAAAGGTGCAGCATGACAGCGAGGGACGCCCTGAGGGGCCAGAGCACGGGGCATCACAGGGACACAGCAGGCCTGGCTGGAGGACAGAAGGAGGCAGGGCAGGTCATCACGCAGGGCTTTGTGCACCACACTAAAGCTCTCAGACCTGTGGTCCCCAATCCCTGGGCTGTGGCCGAGTCAGTGGCCTGTCAGGAACCAGGCCCTGCATCACCCCTGAGCTCCGCCTACCCCCAACCCTGCCCTGTCCGTGTAAAAATTGTTTTCCATGAAAATTAGGAACTGGGCACACGAGCACACAGCAGGAGGTGTGGCAGGCGAGCAAAGCTTCATCTGTATTTATAGCTGCTCCCATCGCTCGCATCACTGCCTGAGCTCCGCCTCCCCACACACACCACTCCCACCCCCCGCCCCCATCTGTGGAAAAATTGTCTTCCATGAAACCAGTCCCTGGTGCCACAAAGGTTGGGGACCACTGCCTTAGACCATCACCAGACCTGAAATCAGGGAGCTATGGGGTCACCAGGGCTGAAAAGATCATGGAATTGGATGTTGGTACCTAGAAATCATGAGAGATGCTGGTGTGGACTTTGTGAAGACCAAGAGACCAGAGCAGAGATAAAAGCAAGCAAGTGAGTCTTCAAGAATGTTCTAAAAGGTCAAAATGTGAGTGAGAAGGAAAACACTAAGAGGCCAAGCAGGGCTCCCCGACTTTGGCTAGATCCTTCACTCCACTGTAGGAAGGCTGGCGAGGTCCCTCCCTCGTGGCCCCAAAGCCCACATGTCTTTCTTTCCTCAGTCCCAGAGAATTTCTGGCTGAAAACATTTGAAAGCACAACTTCTTTTCACTTCGTTCCCAGTCCTCACGCTGAGCTGTGTGTAGCAATGGTGAAGAAACTGTAGCTTTACGTCCCTTCTTCTCATCCCAAGAATGAGAAAACACACTGTCATCACACGAAAGTCAAGGGGGCCCTTAATCATTAAGCCTCGCAAATCACCAGCCATACCGCCTGGAGAAGCTGTGCAAATCTGCACTTAACTGACTCCACTAAACATTAACCTATTAGTTATACATTTACAACACCCAGAAACAATAATTATATGTTTTCTTTCCTTTGGTCATTAAATCTCGCTGGATCGTTTACAGTTTTAGCACTAGAGAGATCAGAAAGCATCATTTTAGCGTGTGAGCAAGATTTTGCTCATCTATGGATCCTTGGTCTGTGTCCTATTTGAAGGTTCTTTTTCTTTACATACATCTAACTTCACTGAGCATCTATCATTCGCCAGGCATTAAACTAACAAATCATCACATTTACAGCTTATTTTTAAAAATTATATCCAAATATGTAGGATACATATGTACATACATAGCATGTAGGAAGGCTTTTGTTTATTTTAAAAAAGATGTAGTGGGAACATAAAACGGTGCAGCCACTACGGACAACAGTGTGGTAGATCCTATGGAGAATTACCATATGATCCAGCACTTCCGCTTCCGGGTATGTACCCAAAAGAAGCAAAAGCAGGGACTCAAACATATTTGTACACCCACGTTCATAACAGCATTATTCACGACATTTGAAAGGTGGAAACAACCCTTGTATCCATGGATGGATGAATGTCTAAACAAAATATAGTATATACATACAATGGAATACCATTCAGCCTTAAAAAGGAAGGAGATTTTGAGACATGCTATGATTATAGATAAACCTTGAGGACATTATGCTCAGTGAAATGAGTCAGACACGAGAGGACAAGTAGAGTAGGACCCCACTCGTGTACGCTACCTGGAGTCATCAAACCCTTAGATAGTAGACTGGAGGTTGCCAGGGGCTGGGGAGAGAGAGGAACCTGGAGTTGGGGTTTAGCAGGTACAAAATTTCAGTTTGGGAAGATGAAAATGCTCTGGGGATGGACAGTGGTGATGGTCACACAATGATGTCAATGTACTCAACGCCACTGAACAGTACACTTAAAAATGGTTAAGATGATAAATTTCATCTAATGTGTATTTTCCAACAACAATCCTCCCCCCCCAAAGAAAGAGAAAGATGTGAAAATGGGGTGAGAAAAGTGAATGGTATGAAGACTTGACTCTGTGGAAGACTGAGATAGCTAAGTTGAAAGTGGGTAGGAATGTGGTATTTCCAGGCAGGGGCCAACTCTGTAGAAGCCAATTAAATCACTGGAGGTTGAGCCAACAGCTCTGAGGGGATGCTGGAATCTTATCTTTCCCACGAACCTATTTCTGTCCCGTTCTCACTGAGCTCTGGCAAGGCGTGATGATACTTCACAAAATACAAAATCAAAGCCCAGAATGTTGGGGTTTTACAGGAAAGGAAGCCCCAGAGATAAGCTGGCTGAAGACTCACAGTTCAGACAGACACCATTTCCTGGTGCCACTTCCTGAACAAGCAGCTGACGTCAGGGCAGCCCCAATTCTTGCCTGGTCCAGTATACACGACTGGTGTAAAGTTGGAAATGACCCTAAGCCCTGGCCATCTCCATGGAGACCTACCAGGTGGTTATTTAACTGATTTTTTTTGTGCTTCTATCATACGAGTAACAAAGGTAAATATCCTCTGATTAAATGCTGCTAAATAGTAGGGAAAACATAAATTTTTTAAGTATACGACTGACAATTCTCATGATCCATGTCTAAATACTATGGAGAATAAGGTCTTGGAAACAGTTGAAACTGTGCTAAACCAGTCACTTTATGATTTACTTTCAAAAAGATGATTAAGAATAGCCCAATATGACCCAAAAATTATTACACTAGGGGGTACACGCCCCCTTGTATAATAAAATACTCTCTGTACTTTCCACTCAATTTTTCTGTAAACCTAAAACTTCTCTATAAAACAAAGTCTATTAATTAAAAAAACCCACAAAACAAACAAAACAATTAATTATACATATACTCTCATAATTATCAACTGATAAGAAAGCTTAAACCACCCCAGTTGGCTAAACAGAAGCTAATAGGTGGTTTTAAGGCTTCACTAAATTTCTCACGGTATCTTGGTTGGTACAGCTATGCCATCCCAGCTAATCATTTGCAGGTTTTATTTTGATCTCACAGTTTTCCCAGGCTTCATTTCTGTATGTTATCAAGGACAAAGGAGAGGCCAGAGCGAGTCAGTGCTTTCCAAGCATCTGTGTGCAAATTTCAAAGGTATCACAGGTCTGCCAAAATGCGCTGGCACAAACAGGCAGCGCCCTGGTCACTAACGAGTTCCCACCTGCAGCATTACTTTGGCAGCTGCACCGTCTCACCAAAAGTGATGCTTACGGAGTCAGACTTCCACAATCACTCTTTCTCCTCCTCTAGAAGGTAGTGATAGGTGATTAATAATTTTTTTTTGTTGTTTGTTTTGAGACAGAGTCTCACTCTGTTGCCTGGGCTAGAGTGCCATGGCGTCAGCCTAGCTCACAGCAACCTCAAACTCCTGGGCTCAAGTGATCCTTCTGCCTCAGCCTCCCAAGTAGCTGGGACTACAGGCACGTGCCACCATGCCCGGCTAATATTTTCTATATATTTTTAGTTGGCCAATTAATTTCTTTCTATTTTTTTTAGTAGAGACGGGGCCTCACTCTTGCTCAGGCTGGTTTTGAACTCCTGACCTTCAATGATCCTCCCGCCTCGGCCTCCCAGAGTGCAAGGATTACAGGTGTGAGCCACTGCGCCCAGCCAATAATTTTTTAATTTCTTGTAATCTAGAGAATTAAAAAACAAAATTTAATGTTTTCCATAATTCAGGCTGGAAATGATAAATCCAGAAGATGCTCTGCCTGCATTATTCACAACAAATGATGTGAATACGAATTGGTACATTCTTCAGATTTTTCATACTATAAGAATAAGGTGAAATAACGAATAGGAGAGCAATTTATAAAATGTACAATACAGATGTAAGGTATCAGATTTTTAATCGCTTTCCCCAAGTTTCATAGTTACTCTTCTGACACTTCTCAAAATGATGATTCAATTTTTCTCTTTTGTTAGAATATGACTTGAAACTTCTGTCCAGTGCCTGATACTAACATTTGATATCTAAAAAATGTCACCACCATGCTACAAAGTGATTTGCCTGCCTCAATAGGGACACAATTTACACACATGAAGATAATAAATAAGAACACGCATTGCTTAAGCATCTGAATGCAGCCCAGTGCTACCAAATGCATGCCCAATACAGTGACATAATGCATCAATGGCTAATTATAAATAAACAAATAAATTCTCTGCTATTCAATTAGCAGATAGGAAAAAAAAAAGAAATGAAAAGAATTCTAATCTCTATGCTGCTGAGGAGTTGCACTACCCACTTTCAATTACTGTCAGTGAGCATACAGATTGAAAAATGTTTTGGAAAAAAATAACGCAATAAAGATCATGTTAAAAAAAGGTTTAAGCTTTTTAACCCATCAATCCCATTCCTTGTAGTCCAAACTAAAAAAATAATCAGCATCACACCCACAAAAATGTTCAAGTATTTTTTGCAGCATGATTTATATTAGCCCAAAACTGGAAACACTTTAAATCTCCAACAATGGGAGCAGGTTAAATAAATTATTATGTAGCCAGATGATGAAATATTATTCTGACATTAAAAATTACTACAGAAATTTAGCTTCTGGCCGTGAAAAAGAAATTGCTACTGCCTGGCCCTCCTACAGTAAACAACTAGAAAACTGGACAAAGTATATAAAAAATGGTTTTCAAATGTTGGAGAGCAAGCAGAAAGGACAGTGATTCCTGGGAGAAGAGCCCAGGGTTGCACTGCTTCCTGCCTGGAGGCACTTTCTGGACTGTGGTTTGTCAATGTTTCGTAAAGTTAAATATACACATATCCTTGGGCCAGTTCCACCCTAGAGAAATAAAAACATACGCCCAGAAAAAGACTTTTACAGGAATGTTCACAGCAGCTTTTTTATAATGGACAAAAACTGGAAGCAACCCAGCAAGATGATGGATAAACAAATTTCGGTACATTCATAAAGAGAAATACTACTCAGGAATAAAAGGAACAAACCACTAAAACAGGTAACAAGACATAAATCTCACAATACAATGCCCAGAGAAAGAAGCCAGACACCAAAAAGGACACACTGTATGATTCCATTTATAGGAAGTTATATAACAGGCAAAACTCACCTAAAGCAAAAAAAAATTCAGAATGGTGATTCCTCTGGCCAGTGGGAGGGAGAGCTGTTGGGAAGCGGCTGGGAAGAGCAGAGGACAAGCTTCCGGGGTGATGGAAATGTTCGATGCCTTGATAAGGAAGTGGTTTATACATGTGTCTGTATTTGTCAAAACTCACTCAAGTATATACTCAAGATCTCTGTATTTCACTATATGTAAATTATATCTCAATAAATAAGAAAAATGAAAGGAAGCATTTATTATAGAACCGAATGTACTGTTTTAGCCCCACAAACATGATGGGCTTTTTCATCTGCAGGTCTTCCCCATATTGCTCTCGTCTGCTGCATCTCCCTCCTTATTCCCTCCTCCCTTCCTTCTTTGGGGTGTTTCCCTGAACCTCTCAGCAGCCCTGACTGTCTTCCCCACTCACCCCCAGCCCTGCATAACCCACACCCCTGAGCAGAGGCCATCAGCCTACTTGCTATTTCCCTATTAGACCAGCAGCCCCGTGAGGGCCAAGGTCTGCCTTAAACTGACAATGTAAGTGACACTGCTAATAACCAGCGTAGCCAAGGAACCAACCGTGTGTTGTGTGCTCAGGGCCTCACCTGATCATTGTCTTGTTCATCAATGAATCCTAAGACCCCAGCACCCAACAGGCAGAGATCCCATGATCTACTAAATATATAGTGTTCTCAGATATGACAGAATGGAGCAAAAGGTCATTCCTGGTTGTTAGAAATGCAGGTAATTTTTTAAAAAATGTTTTTCTTAGACTTTTGTATATTTTTAAAAATTTCTACTATTATCATATATTACTTCTACATCAGAATAAAGGAAGTCCTGTGTAGAGAAAAGGTCCATTGAAAACATAAAAAGCAAAAGAGATATTCTGAGGTCTAGCTGAGGTATTCACAAGCCACTGTTTTTTAAAAATTCATGACAGCTTTCTTTTTAAAGATGGAAATATTACAATCCAAGTAGAAACTAAGCCAACACATAAAAAGAGAAAAAAAAAAGCTATAATGGATTCCAAACTGCTCTGTAGTTTTCAAAGAAGCATTTCTTCAGAAATTAAAACTTATCTTTTTTTTTCAGTTTCAATATAACAGAAGAAATAATAATTTCAGAAACGACTTGCCTCTTTTCCCATAAACATACAAAAAGCTTTATTTTTATGCCAAAAGAGTTGGGGATATGAAAAGCATATTGTGATGGAATCCTGCAAAACTGTCCTCATTGATTTCCCCAAATCCTTCCCAGGCCCAGTGCGAGAAGCCCTGTTGGGTGAGAGACACTAAAACCGAAAGAGGACTAAACTCTGCCAAATGGCAAAATAGTTATCCTGGACTCTTTGGCAAATCACCACCAATAACACAAAAATGAGAAAGCTCAAAAGTTGGAAAACAAAACTCCATCTGGCTCTCGAAGCCTGGCCTCGATTACTTTCACTTCCTCAGCTCACTTGCTAGTGCTTCCCAGTGTGAATCCTATAGCTCTTCATCTCATCTAAAGATAAGGGCGTGGCCCTCAAAGAAAGATACGCAAAGCTGCAAAGATTGAATGAAGCAAGACACTTTCAGAAGTAAGAAGCAGCAGGAGTTTTAAAACAGGACTTAAATTCTTCACCCCTCCTCCCACTGACAGGTGGGGCTGGTCTACCTTTCCCAACTTGAGTCTCCACCAACCTTAGTGACTGGGGGACCCATAGTGCACAGGGAAATTGGCTTTGTGTGACTCTCAAGGCCAGATCTAAGAGGAGATGCAACTTCTGTCTCTTCCTCTGGGACCCTGGTGCTGGAGCCTGGAACTGCCCTAAACAAGCTGCCTTAAGGCCGCCATGTTGTGAGGAAGCACACAGGCCCATGTAGAGAGACCACACAGAGAAGCCCTGAGACCATGCGAACACAGAAGCCTGGCCAGCCTCTACCGGCCCAAGGGACCCTCTCCCAGCTGCCCTGGGGACCCCTCCCCTAAGCTGTTCCACCTCCAGCACCAAAGGTCTGCAGCCTTATACATACCCACCCAATGACACACCTTTCCTGAAATCCTGACCCCACAGAAACCAGGAAAGGTATCAAATGAATGTTGCTGTTTTAAGCCATGAAGTTTGGCAGTGATTTCTTACACAGCAATAGATAACCAGAAGAAAAACTGTGTATGAAAAAGTAAAATGAGATAATAAAAATATGAAAATAAAAGAAAGACATATTTCTGAGACTAGCAGCTTCACAGAGAACATTACAAAAAAGACAAAAATGTCTAAAGTGCAGGAATTTAGGGTGGCTTATTTCAAATCATAATGAAGAGCTAGATTTCTCCCAATCTATTCATTTTATCAAATAAATTCAAGAAAAACTTAATATTTGAAATTGGTTGAGGCCAGTAATTTTCTATTACTTTTAAGGAAGTAATAGAAAATTGAAATGGAATCATTTTGAGTACACACAAGTATACAGTAAAAGTAAGTTCTATCAGAGCCTTTCTAGGAGGGGTTTCTGCCTAACCTCTTTTAATGAACAGCCAAGATCCAGTTGTAATGAGAAGCTCCAATTTACATGCAACTCCTGTTCTAAAAATCCTTAAAGATTTCATCTCAAGAATGTGAAATGTGCTTGTTTTCTTATTGGCCTTGTCAATGTGCTTAGCAAACACTTGATATTTGAATGATATAATAATAAATCTCACCCAGTTCTGGTCAATTTTTTAGAAATTTTGGGGGAAAAAACAACTGACATCCGAATTAATGAGGTTTTACAAAACCCAGCAAACAAGCAGCTCTTGTCTAAAGGTTTGCATAAAACAAAGGCTCTTCTGTGGTTATGTTCCCACAACAAAGTGCTACTTCCTAATTAAACCTACACATAAAATAAAGCGCTGCTCCAAAAGGCAGCTTTATTTTCAATGCCATAGGAAACTTTCTTTTTTTGCAAAACAGATCCTATCTTCCAAAGCAATATTACACATTTTTACTCACAAATCTAACCCTCCCTCCCAGTGAAATTTTTGCCCAGCTTTAAATATCTTTAAAGGAAAATATAAAACATTGATTCCTTTTCCCGTTTCTTGGCCGAAAATACATGTTAGGTAGCACCCAATTCTATCCGTCCCTGCAAAAGCATGAAGGAAGTGTCAGTCCTCTGCCCGACTCACAAGGAAGAGGATCCCCCTATGTAGCAATGCAGGCAAACAGAACACAAGGGAAAGGCTCAAATCCCAACACCCCCAAATCAGGAGGAAACTGAAAGAGCTCTGGCCAGTCTCCCCATAAAATCATATCGGAAAGGAAAGCAATTGGAGACCACAGACAATGAGACCGTGCAGCAGAGCGTAGAAGGAAATAGAAGTCCTGGTTTCCAAACCTGGCCTTAGCACATGGACCTATATGACTCTGGGCAAGCCAGTGAACTGCTCACTCTGTGCCTACACTGAGGAGATCATCTGTACTCCAGGATTGTTGCGGAGGAAGGTGAAATAATATGGATGAGGAAAAAAATGCAGAATAGTCTATAACCTATGCCTATAAACTGCTATATGTATACAAGGCAATAAACATTCCTTTTTAAAGGGATACTCAGAATAACACTAACCACAAATTTGTAATATGAACCTCGAAAATGATTTGCATTCACTGTACTACTTCATTGACATACAAATGAGATTAACCCTTTTTCACTGAAAGCTCAAGCTATTACCCGTAACAGAAAACAGCCAAAATGTCAGGTCTGGGAATCGTCAGGCAAATTGACGGGCAAGGCATACAGAACACGACTCATGCAGCTTTAAAAATAATTAATAATGAGTTTAAGTTATATTTATATAATTCATTCATGCTATATGTTTATAGCTTGAATAATGTTCATGCTAGAAAGTGAAATCAAACATCAGGGCACAGATGTACATATCACATAATCTCTGCAACACTGATGGAGACAGAGCACACGCTCTCGGGTCTCCGTGTTCCTGGCCTTGAGCAAGCAATTTAAACTCCCCAAGTCTCAGTCTAGTCATCTGCCACCAGGCGGTAACAGTAGGAGCAAACTCACAGGGAGATTGTGAAGATTCAATGACATAATTCAGATCAAATGCAAGGCACAGTGTCTGCCCAGCAAGTGCGTAATAAATGACAGCACTGCTGTAGCATTATTAAATATACGCAGTTGTTTGCAAATGACTAAAAGTAAATAATGCCAGGATATTATTAATGGCTGTGTCCAAGTGAAGAGATTGTAAATTCTTCTGCCTCTTTGCACTTGCCGGCACCTTCTGATTTTTCTGTGATGACCCATCTTACTTTCCTAATCAAAAAAATCAGAACTATTGACATGAATTTATTTTCTCAAAATCTGCATAATTGCACATTTTAGTTAATCCTATCAGCTATCTCTAATTAGATTATATAATATTAAGATCTTGTTTAGATTTTTGGGAATGTAATTTGTGGATATGAAATGTGACAGAGGGAAGGAAAACTCAGGTTTATTTCATGTGAGTGAATTGAGAGGTGCTCCATACCCTTCAATCTTAATGCCTTCACATTCGACTTTGTAAACTGTACTGAAGTATGTCACCCTGCCACACTCTGTCAGCAAAAGGTAACAGTAAGCAAATCCGTCCATACATAAATAGAACTGCTTCCGCGTTTCCTCCGCCTCGGTCCTTAAGGTCCCAGTACCAAGGCAGCGCCCTAGGCAGTCTCTCAGCTGACAGCCAAGGACGCCCAGTCTGTGATGGGTTTCACCAGGAGAATTCTAAAATTCGCATTTCCATTCCAAAGTTAACCTAAAAAACTTCATATAAGCATATTCAGGACATAGCTAACCAGCATCAGAACAAAATACTGCTTCAGGATGTCAAGGGCTTCTGGGTTCTGTGTTTCTGTCAGTGTACTGGTGCAAGTGACCACCTACTGCGATGGGATGACAGTATTTGTGCCAGTTGCTAAGCAACTGTCAGCCCACTTTTTGGTACTCCATGTCCTGAGGCTGGGGCCAGGACTCTGCAGAATGTTGCTCCCTGGTAGCCACACCAGGGATAGCAGGGACACCAGTGACACCAGCAGGAGGCTGGAGCGCTGGAGGAGGGGAGATGGGACTGCTCCCTTGTTTACCTGCGGCTCCTGCCAGCACCGCCCTGGATGCAGCAGTTGACTCCAGTCTCCAGCGTTCCAGGACTCCCCCAAGAAGCTCCCCAACACCCTCTAAGACAGGGACTCTCCTCCAAGGCTCCAGGAATGAATAACTCCACCCTCCTCCCCAGGTTCCTCCTCAGCCATTCCTGTCCCTGAGTCACCTTCTGCTCCATCTTCTAGTTCTCCTGTTGAGCCAATCTTCATCCTAAACATGTCTCTTCAAATGACTGGTGTGGTTTCCATTTCCCTCATTGGCCCCTGGCTGATAGAATACACCGTGCATTTCCCAACACATTAACTTTTGTAACTGTGGTAAAATATATGTAATATACAAATTACCACTTTAGCCATGTTCAAGTATACAATTCAGTGGCATTAAGTATATTCACATTATTGTGCAATCATCACCACCATCCAGTTCTAGAAATTTTCCATCTTCCCAAATTAAAACTCTGTACCCATTAAACAATAACTCCCCATTCTCTCTCCCCCCTACCCCTGGCGACCACCGCTCTACTTTCTATCTCTCTGAACTGATTGCTACAGGCACCTCATGTAAGTGGAAACATACAGTATTTCTTCTTTTGTGTCTGGCTTATTTTGCTTAGCATAATGTTTTCAGGGTACAAATATGCTATAAGCACATGTCAAAATTTCATTCCTTTTTAAGGCTGAATAATACTCTATTGTATGTATTAACATACACCACATTTTGTTTATCCATTCACCTGTTGATGGATATCTGGGTTGTTTCCACCTTTTGGTCACTATGAATAATGCTGCTATGAGCTCTTGTGTACAAGTATCTGTTTCAGTTACTACTTTCATTTCTTTTGGGTATATACCTACTCATGGAATAGCTGGAACATACGGTAATTCTGTGCTTAATGTTTGGAGGAATCATCACACTGTTTCCACAGCACTGCACCATTTTGCATTCCCACCAACCGTGCATAACAGTTCCAATTTCTCCACATCCTCATCAACACTTGTTGTTTTCCATTTCTTCTAAAATCGCTTCCTAATGAGTGTGATGGGTACCTTACTGTGGTTTTGACTTACATTTCCTCTTTGATTAATGATGTTCAATAACTTTTCATCTGACCAGTGTATTAACTTTCAATATAGTGTTTCTCAAACTGGAAACCCTTGTGTTCTTCCCCTGAGAAATGCTACCATAGGGAATAACTTTTAATATAATTAGTGGGGACTATAAGAATTTTGACAATCATAAAATTCAAGATCCATGAAATGTGCATGCTCGGTCTCTCAGAATGATTTATTTCAAATTTTAAGTCACCAAAAAAGATCACTGACTCGGTTCTGTGGTAGCACTAAAAGTATGAGCTCCTAAATCACTTGACAGTGAGCAGCATTTTATTAACAGAGACCGCTACACATACGTCAGTTTTACATTTGTTAAAGTTGAAGTGTAACCTTTACTTTTCTTGAAACAAAAATACCACACACATTCAACTCCCTTGGATTTTTTAAAAGTAAGATGTTACTAAATGTCTAACAGTGTAGCTTCTGAAGTATCCTGAATCAATAAAAGAAATGAATAGCAGGCCTTATTTTAAAGAAACAAAGAAATAAATCTAGTCATTCCTCTTGTGATATGTTACTAAAACAAACACCGTAGTTAAACCTTATTGCAAATCATACAACATTTATAGACTCTCTGATAATACCACTCTTCATCTTTTCCTTAGTTTATCTTCCAGATAACCAAACATTATACATAGAAGCTAAAAGTGCTGTAATTTCAACAGCTGCCATCAATTAGAGAATCAAGATCAATGTTTTTAGCATTTGCCAACACAGAACATAGCTAATTTGATCATAAAACCTCAGGAGCTGACATATTTATTAAGCTACATGGACACATTTACAACATTAAGTTTTATGGCTCCTGGTAATATTAAGGTCTACCTATGATCTTACTATAGAAAATCTGTATTTTAGAGATTTTTCATTATTATACAACTGAAACATAGCAGTCAAAAGGTTGTTTTTGTTCATTGTCATCTTTATCAGTGTGTGAATAAGGAAAGAACAGGGGGGAGTTAACAAAGCATTGCCCCACACTGCAGAGTGCCCAAACCGTGCCCACATCTGGGTGCACAGCAGCGAACGAGACAGCCGTCAATAGATACCATCAGGGAAGGGAGAGGAAGACAGAGAAGAAGAGAAGGGGACGGCGGTGGTCCCTGCCCTTGTGTACCATACGACCCAGAAATTAACCAGCAGCTGGCCAATAGCTGGCTTGAGAGGGAAACAAGCAGATTTTGGTGATGGAAAAAAGTCATCAGAAGGTGTAGCCAAGCTCTAGATCTGAGTGTCAGCGAGACCTAAGAAACATGGGGGAGATGTGAGGGGGGGAAAGGAGATAACTTTACAAGGGAGAGATCTGGCTGTCAACACCCAGACAGGACTCAAATTTAGCGTGACTGCTAGTGGGACAACCAGCCCTGGGGTGCCTGCTGATGTGAGGCCACATGGAGTACCCCGGGTAGCCGAAGATTTGCTCTTGCCAAAACTATCTGACTGGAGTTTAATCAGGTCTCTAGAGCTGAATTTAGCTTATAGGAAATAGAAGGCATAAAGGAACATGTTAAATAAAAACACAATGAAACAATCTGACAAATGCAGAATGTGGGACAATCTACAAGACAACAGACCTGGTCTATTTGGAAATTCAACATCATTAGAAAGAAAAAAGTAGAGCCAGGTGTGGTGACACACAGCTGTCATCCCAGCCACTCGGGAGGGTGAGGCGGGAGGATCGCTTGAGCCCAGGAGTTGGAGGTTGCAGTGAGCTAAGAACAGCCACTGCACTCCAGCCTGGGTGACAGAGCCAAACCGTCTTTAAAAAAAGAAAAAAAAGTGGAGAACAATTCCGATTAGAAGAGGTTCAAGAAGCATGACAATCAAATGCAATGAGTAATCCTTATTGGATCCTGGTTTGAAAAAAAAAAGCCATAAAAGACATTGATGGGTAAATTGGAAAAACTGGATATGGGTGGCAAAACCGATAGGAAATTACTGTTAATTCCATCAAGGGGACTAATGGCATTGTGTCCATTCAGAACAGATGTCTTTATTTTTTGAAGATACAAACTGAAGTATGGATAAAATGCTGTGATGACTGAAATCCACTCGAAACAAACATGGTCCACTGCTTAAAACCCCCTGACTGTCAGGGGTGGGTGTGTGTGTTCACCACATGTGCTCTCTACCCATTCAACAATGCTCATAATAAAAAAGGCTTAGTAAATAAATAAATAAATCTGAGAACGGTTTGTTCCATTAGAGGGATAAGGTGCTCTTTAAAAAAAAAATGCTGAAAGCACAGCAGAATTTAATACTGTGTAAAAGGTAAAGAAATTTCAGAGTATTCATAATTTTAAGTTGTCTTATTTAAGGGGCCTACCTGAAAACACCAGAAATTACCCGAAGAGGTCTATAACTCTGTGTTCATGCTTGTTTTTGCAATATGCCTTAGAGATCTAAAACCAATGTTCCCTTCCAGAATTCCTCAAGCTGACTCCGTCCAGCCTAAAGCAGAAGGTGTCCCCTCAGGATGAAGACAAGTGTGACAAATTTCAAGACAAAGGGGATCCTAACACGGGTTTGAAATCTATAGTAAAACGTGCAGTTCTTAATTTGGCCAAACTCATATGACATCACATTCCTAATAATGAACACGGTTACACCTTTTACCTTAGAAAAAGGAATATAAATTGGAAAGGTGATGGGAAAACAAAAATCTCCCATAGAATCTTTCTTATCACTGAGATAAAAACAGAGGCCAGGGCAAAAATAAGAACAAAACCAAAAAAGCCTCTTTTCTCTTTTTCCTTAGGGAAATTTGAAAATATTAAGGAGTGTCATATGAATTCAAGTCTTACCTCTGAAAGTTGTCAAAGTGTTATTTTACTTCCATGATACTGTGAACCTAAGCTTGGAACATGTCTCCTGAGTTCCACCTTGTGCCACCTTATTCTCTGTAATCAGTACAGATCAAATGTTCTTTGTACACAAATACACACAGAACCGTCGTGTCTTCTACTTAAAACCCTGCACATTTCAAAAATTGTCATTTATTCAAAGAATTTTGATTATCTGTCATTAAATCTCTAAAATTCCTATTTCAGTCCTACAATTCACATTTCAACTATTTGTCTCTTTCAACTGACCTAAATATTTTACATGAGATGTATGAGTTCTAACATAAGTGAAACTGAATGGAAATAAGAAAGTCATGCAACAGCCTTTCTGGAGAAATCAAATCAAAAATTGTGATAATAACTCCAAAATACCTGCCATCCCTCTTCCTATCCCTTTCACTCAGACCCGACTCCTCCCCTCTTCTCCCCTCCCCTCCCCTCCCCTCTCCTTCCCTTCCCTTCCCTTCTGCAGAAAAATTGGGGCAACCTGGGCTCCTGTCATATTTCTCTCCATTCCCCTATGTGGCCATGGAGCAAGGTAAGAGGATACAAGTGTGGTCGGAGTCACTTACACCTGGCCTTTTCCCAACTCACGCTGAAGGCCCTGCACACATTAGTACCTGGCAACTCCAGCTTACACATGGCCCAGACAGACAGCATTGTGCAGGGCTGAGACACAGTCAAGATGTTTGACGTTGTCCCCTTTTGTTTCCTAGCCTTACACAACCCTTAAATGATAACTTTGCACCACGATAACAGCAAGACTAAGCTCGAAAAGTAGGAATGGCATGTGTGGGCGTCCAGCACGCAGCCTAATGTAGTGTCCTGAACAGATGAGTGTGCCCTGATGACACAGCTCCAAAGAACAACCGTATGGAAGCAACTTCACCCATCTCCTCCAAGGCACCTGGGAATGATAAACGTGACAAGAATGGCAGCATGGACTACTTCTCTATACCACTTGATCCACCGGGTGGAAAACAGCGAGACCAGAATGTGGACATGTTAAGAAACAAGCAGACTTTCCCCAAACTCTACAGTTCAGCAACACACAAACACTGTTCAATAGTTCTGGCCTCACCCACCTGTCTTAAGTCCAGAGTGACTGTGACCCAGTGAAACTCTCTCCCGTTTTGAATGCTGGGACTTTGCCACCAGTTATTGGTGCCATCGATCGCATTTGATATTGGGTGCCGTTCTGTTAAAAGAGAATAAAAACATGCATTCCTCTCAGTTCTTGCTTTAAATTTTTTAACTCCTAAACCATAATGCTAGCAGAAACGAATAGCAGTGAACGTGAACACAACGTCCACGGCTTCCTAATAGGAGTCTCGGTCACCACTGCAAAAGGCGTGCATCCCCATGCGCGCTCAGAGTGGAGGGAGCAACACTTGCCTCTGGGGTTCACGCTGCTGCCGTCGCAGATCCTGCACTGTGGGTTTCGAACGGGCCTCCCCGGCACATGCTCCACAAGTTTGCAGAACATCTCAGGCCCCTTCTCACCGCAGGTGGCGTTGGTGCTGATGTGCGCATTGCTGGCGAGATTGAGAATGGCAGGAAACAGGCCTGAAGGACGAAATTCAGCAAATCAGCGGAGCCACTCGAAAGCAGCAGAATGAGACTGCTCCACCCCACGTGGCAGGTGAATCCAAAGGAGAGGCGCTGCGTGAAAGAAGCCTCGCACAAAAAGCAAGACACGGAGCACGGCTTCGTTTGCAGGAAATCCCAGGACAAGCAAAACTCATCTGTGAGAAAAACCCAGAACACCAGCTGCAGGGATGGGGACTGACTACGAAGGGACACGAGGGGCCTCTCTGGGGTGATACATTCTGTATCTTCATAAAGGTTTGGGTTTCACAGGCAGATGCAGTTGTGAAAAATCGCACAGTGAGTACACCTAAGATTTGGATAGATATGTATACTTTAGTATACGTACATTTTACCTCAAAAAATTAAAAAAAGACATAAACAAATACTGATGTACATGCGGAAATATTTAGAAGTGAAGTGTACTTATGTCTTCAACGCATTTGAAATGCATCAAAAAATAAGCTAGCTCAGTGGAGAGACAGAGATGGGCACATCAATAGATGGTTGAAAAAGAAAGCAGAGTGTTAATTGTAGAATGTAGGTGGGAGTCCAGGCGTTCACTGCACTTTTCTGATTGCAAATTTTACAATAAAATGTTGAGGAAAACAGGCTTTAAGACAAGTTTCAAATGCTCCAATGCACATATTTACCAATGAAATTCAAACACCTTTCTCTTGAAGGAAGGGCATTTACTCTGTCCTCACTTTGTGCCTGTTGCTTTTGGTGGTATTTACAAGATCTTTTCCATAACTATCTAGGGCCTTTTTCCTCTCTCCTCTCTTTCTTTACTGCCTGTTTTCTTTGGTGAATAAAACTTTAGAACACAAAGATCCAGTTTTCAAATTTCTCCTCCACTCGACATTAATCTTTGCCTTTGTATAGTCCCTTTGTCTCAACTGATTTTATCTTTAAGCAGTTGGGATCAGTACCAGATCCAAACTACTCAAGAAACAATTTCGGCGTGACTGCAAAAAAACTATCTCCGTGAGGTTCTTTAGAGATTTAACTTTATCTTGGTAAAAGAGGATAATGGCAGTGAAGATTCTGTGAAGATCTAGAAATGATGGTGCCTGTGATGTTGAAGAGACTTTCTACGTGAATGGACATTGTCAACTGAGAGAGTATTGGGAGGGTCTTAACACAGTGGGGTTTCTCTAACTTACTAGAAGTTGACCTTCAAAGATCACAGAATATAACCTTTTCTTTGGAAAGAACACGTAGCAATACCATTTCTGAAATGTTTATTCTCCTGTGAAACTTGAAATGGCACAGTATAATTTCAGTATTAGAGAAAGAATTCATGTCTTTGATTTTTATTTTTTAGGTACTGCCAAATATGTTCAATGACCTTTTCTATCATAATGGTTTTAATAATTTAAATCATAAAACAAAAATGGTGATTTTTGTAAGATTTGCTACATTAAAAACTTACAAGTTATTAGGTAGTCTTTCAAACAATTTTCACATAATATAGAACTACCTATTAGTAGTTTTATCCTAATAGAAGGGCCCTATTCAAGTCAATAGGCCCTTAGCCCCTCAATAAAATAGTTATTTAATACTTGTATTCTAGAGTATTATTCTTAATTGTGAAACATAACAGACTTATATACTATGTTTAATATATTTATTTTCATTTTTAATTTAAAGGAGGTTATTTTTATCATATTCCTTTAAAGGGACTTCTTTCTTAATTTAAAAGGAGTAAAGAATGCTCTATGTGGAATGAAATGAATCATTACATTTAATCGTGCAGCTTCTCAAATTGTGATTTTTAATCAACCAGTATTTAGACACTTACATGTTATGTAATGTTGTAGCTCCTAAAGTGACATGTACACTCTTAGACGTAAGTGCTTACCTGGAGCAGAAGCTGATCTTTATTCTGTTTGGTACTGAGACAAATAATAATTTTCTCCATCCTTTATGACCATAATATTCTAGTATTCTGGTTCGAATTTCTCTTATGAGCAAATAATTTAAAATACTGTATGCTTTTGAGCCATGGCGGTTTATCCAAACAGCATTAAAATGACATTTTCTGGTTCCATATCACATATATGCATGTAAATTTGCAGCACAATCAGCTCTATCCATTCCCTTCACACAGCCCAGTCAAGAGTCAAGGGAGTCAAGTGAGGAAAAGAAACCAAGGTCACAAGGGCTGATTTAACAATGCGGTGCTCTATCAACAACGAATACTTCACCAGATAACTTAACAAATGTTCCCACCTTCTCTTTAATCAAACCCCCCCTCCCACAGTGGACATCAAGAGAACTCCCCACTCCCTGCCCAGAGCTCCCTCCCACTCCAGGGAGCTGGTTGTGGGGTTGTGTTATAGGGGTGAGGTTAGGGAGAGGAGGTGGTCAGGTGTCATGGGGGCACCACACCCCCTCTATGCTGGAGCCTCTGCCCTGAGCCACTGAGAAAAGGCAGCTCAAGCCTCATGAACACAAACTTAACATCTTTTTGGTGAATAATAATCTCAGTTGTAGTAACCAGCATGAGGTAGTTCCTTGTACTAGATAGGTTTTAAAGAACTTCCATTTCTCCTTATCGTGTTGGTCTTCGAAGTATACTTACACTAAAAAGAAAGATAAATTGCTTTGTTAGCATGGCTATGCCAAAAAGAAAAAAACTTTAGATAATTAATTTTGTAAAAATATCCAGGTTGTCTTTCACTAAAACTAAATTTTCCTTCTCAGATAAGCTAGTATTGGGGGGAAATCTTCCCTAAAATATATGCCTTACGTATTACGTGTACTTGCTCTTCATAGTTATAGGGCAATTACTATGCCTTGCTGCGCAGGACGCATCTGTTAGAAGATGAAAGAAAGTTGGGAGCATGTACTAGAGCAAGCATGTTTTAAAAAGAAGTTTTTGAAAAGTCCCCCCAGGTTGCTGAATCATTTCAAAGACGACTGAATTATTTCAATAAAAGGAAACTGCATGAGCATCAAGCAGGAGGGGGGATAGGAAATCAAAGAGTGAGAAAAGGCATTAGGATCAAGACCCAACCATGAAGAAAAGCTGGATTTTACACATAAAAATCAAAGGCAGAACGAGCGCTGTAACAACACGAACGTGTGCTACATAGTTTTCCCGTTACTTAGTCACACACTTTATAAATTAGACTGCATTTTTGTCGAGAGACATTTAGTTTAGTTACTGTTACCATAATACTAATTTGTACCTTTTTTTCCCACTCAGGACACACAGGGGAATCATTCCTCTATCCGTGGATTTAACCAGCAGCTTTTACAACACCAAACTCCATCGAGCATGAAATAAATTCCTTCTCATTCACCAGGAGTTTTTGTTTTTAAGCCCCTTTGCTTCACATCCTGAGTACACTTGGCCTTCTTAAATGCATTTCATGACCGTGTTAATCTCCTGGAAATTTCCTCTATTAATATTAGGAGAAAAATTGCCACCAAGCCAACAGACAACAATGCTACTACATGTCATTACCACAGTGTTCATCTGAGACACTTCCAGATAGTTTAATAATTCATTTTTAGAGGTTTATGGGGTTATTTTCCCCAGCAGAATATATTTTCCACATCTTAAAAATAAAGTTTTAGCTAAGGCTGGGTGTGGTGGCTCATGCCTGTAATCCTAGCACTGTGGGAGGCTGAGGCAGGAGGATCATTTGAGCTCAGGAGTTCAAGACCAGCCTGAGCAAGAGCGAGACCCATTTCTACTGAAAAAAATAGAAAAAAATTAGGTGGACAACTAAAAATATATATATATATACATATATATATATATATATAAATTAGCAGGGCATAGTGGCACATGCCTGTCGTCCCAGCTACTTGGGAGGCTGAGGCAGGAGGATCACTTGAGCCTAGGAGTTTAAGGTTGCTGTGACCTAGGCTGATGTCATGGCACTCTAGCCTGGGAAACAGAGTACGACTATGTCTCAATAATAATAATAATAATAATAAAGTTTTAGCTAAGCTTGAAGCTTATTACAACTTCTTCAATATTTTTCAAATGATTCAGAGACAATAGTTCACAGCCTTAATTCATTTGTATGTAAGAAAAGCATGAGGATTTTTTTCCATTTTGAAAAAAAATTTTTTTTTGAGTTCTATAAAATGTTATATTTGCCTAATCCATACTCAAAATCAATGTGATATTCTGAAAAGAAAATGATTAGCAACTCTTAGCTAGAGGATCTGGGACAATAATTTTAGATTTTTTTTCCCAGAATGAAATAAAAGAATATGAATATTTTATATGGTTGAATAATCAAAGTGGCTTCTATTATCAGGAGTTTTTATTTTGAAAAACAATCAAAGCTGCCTGTTCAATCCATGGACAAATGTGGAAAATAGGAATTTCTGAATTGAGAAATTTGTGATTTTTTAAAAACATTCAAATCCATTTTGTTCTCCATTTTCTCAACTCTTACTTCTCTATTCTTACCCATTCATCCAACTAAACGTCTATAAATTGATTAGAGAAGTTTGGTATTAAAAAGAAAATACCCTGTTTCTCAGCACTGTCTTTGAAACATGCTAGTTGGCTGACAGAATGATAAAAACAGAGCCTCCAACAACTACTCTGAGCATTATTTAGTGAAAAATCCTGGAAGCATTTAATAATATTCCAGGATAATAATATCAAGGTATTCTAATAACATAATATTCTGGGTTGATAATATTAAAGGTATTCTAATGACGTGAATTTGAGGAGGACTCATGAATTCCTATTCAGTAACATATCCATGATTTACACATATGAGTCAGAAAAAGCAGGTGCGAATGTTTGATGAAGCCCGCTGAACAAAGCACTGAGCCAGGCACCTCCTAGGGACACTCAGATGAATGACCAAGCTCTTGCTGACCCCAGCGCTCTCACAATCAAGAGGGAAAAAGAGACATCTACTCAGGGACATTAATAAGTATAATATTAGAAACACAGCAATATTTTAAAATAGATTCAAGGAGAGATTCTTTAGCAAGACAACCAGTCAGGCATAGTCCCAGCAAAAATATAAAGGCACATGCTCAGACAGGGGCAGGTCTAAAATCCTCTAATGGGTCCTCTCAGTGCTCTTTAGATCAATGTTAATTTCCTTCCCTTTGCACCTCTCACATACCCATTCACACTCTACTCATCCTTCAAGCCAGATCTTTCCTGAACCCCAGGCTAACGTCAGTGTTCCTCTTTTGTCCTACCTCAAGTCAGAATGCCTCACGACTGCACTTACCATTCATGCAGAGATCACTAACTCACTGTCCCGGCCCTCCCTGATTCTTCTCACCCACTATCGTCCAAAAGACAAAACCAAAAAGGGCCTTAGATCAGCATCTGTCCATGTGAGTGCTCAAAATGCCTGAATGAAATAATGAACAGATGAAGGAAGGAACTTTCTCTCGCTCATGGGTTGCTAACAAGTGCACAGAAACCAGAGTCTGAGATAGAGACTCCCACCCAGATGCCACCATCAACTATTAATAACTGTCTTTGGCAAGTCACCTTCTCAGCCTCTATTTCCTCAACTATTAAGTGAGTGCCTCTATAAGTCCTTTTTTTCTGAGACACTCTGATTCTAGAATTTTGCTTTTATAGACCAGGTAAATTCGCACACCATCCTCTCTCCCCACTGTCTGAAAATTGAAGTAAGAAAAACTTTTCTCCACTCAACGTACAGGATGGTAATGAGAAATAATTTGGGCATCCTTTGATCTTCTTGGATAAAAGAACCAAATAGAAACACAAAGAAAATTTATTATTCTTTGCTTCTTTGAGCTTCACATGGAACTTGACCCTTTCATTTAATTTTTTTAAAAAAGGTCCTTATAATGTCCTGTATTCTATTGAGAAAGATGACACAAATGTCATGAGTGAGAGCTTTGGTAGAAGTAACAAGCTTTGGTTGAAGGAGCTCAGGTACAATTCAAGTTTATTAAGGCTTCAAGTCTATCACTTCATAGTTAAACTTCCAACTCTTAAGAATCCGAGTTTTTCACTAGCTTCCAGCATAGAAGTGGATGAATGGGTATGAAGCACAGGCAGGAAAGTCACTCTTCAGAAGACTTGCCTTAAGACAAGCTGGAAGAGAAGCAGATGACATTTCTCAGAATAAAACCTACTCGGGGGGCTTTGCTTCCAGCCGGGGCCCATTATGGCACCAGCTCTTCCTCCCTCTTTCCCACTCCCCAGTAAGTCTACATCATGTGGCATTATTTCAAAACAGTAAGTTCTATCTCATATGGCATATTCAGTGTCTAACCTGTCTGCGTCCAGGCTTAAAGTGGAAATGTTAATTCTAATCATGTGTTTTACATCAACTCTGTTGGAATCCAAGCTCTGCTAGAATCACAATGCCTATGAAAGCAGACACTGGTAGAACACAGGCTTTGGGGTCGGCCAGCCCTGGGTTGGAATTCCAGGTCTACCAGTGTGGCCTTGGCTGGGGGACTTTACCTCTCAGTGGCTTTATTTGAGCAATGAGAAGCACAGTACCTCGGTATTTTTGTGAGAAATAAATGAGATAATGTGAGTAAAGGGCTTCATACAATGTACTATGGCCTCAATAAATAGCTGCTATTATTATTTTTATATTGTCAGTGGATATCACTAATATAAATTTTCTCAAGTGTAATTAGACTTCAGTGGTTATACTTCACATATTTGAATCTCAGATTCTCTAATCAAGTTTTAGATGAAATAGTGGGTTTGCAATTAGGATCCACTGGGTATGAAAAGCACCTACCTGGAAATAGAAGAAACACACTTAGCCCAGAGGGTCGTGCACCCTGAGCGCCATGGAGGAGAGGCAGGCCTCAGCGCAGTGCAGGCCTCCCCCAGGCACCACGCACTGCGCACGCAGGACGCTGTACAGGAGGGCTCTCCATTCACACTTTCCTCCTTCCTGCTTGCCTTCCTGCCTTCCCTCTCTCCCTTCCTTTTTCTATTTTTGTCTTAGTGCTTTTCTGCTGTTGGCTTTGCAACACCGTGTAGTTGAGTCCCTGGGAGTTAAATGCACATTTGTGAATCACAATCTTCCCCTTTAACTGTCATGTGAGCTGCCAAGGAAAGGCATCTCTGAGGAGGTGACATTTGACCTGAAAAAATGAGAAAGAGCCAGCCATGCAGGGGTAGCAACATATTTTAATATACTTAGTTTTCTGGCCGGGCGTGGTGGCTCACGCCTGTAATCCTAGCACTCTGGGAGGCCCAGGCGGGAGGATCGCTTGAGCTCAGGAGTTTGAGACCAGCCTGAACAAGAGCGAGACCCCATCTCTACTATAAATAGAAAGAAATTAGCCAAACAACTAAAAACAGAAAAGAATTAGCCGGGCACAGTGGCGCGTGCCTGTAGTCCCAGCTACCTGGGAGGCTGAGGCAGGAGGATCGCTTTAGCCCAGGAGTTTGAGGTCGCTGTGAGCTAGGCTGATGCCACAGCACTCTAGCCCAGGCAACAGAGTGAGACTCGGTCTCAAAAAAAAAAAAAAATATATATATATATATACACACACTCAGTTTTCTTTGCAATATATTTCTTATGCATTTACAAACATGCTGAGAATAGGACCACCAGCTTTCCCAAAGGGGTCCATTGATATCAAAATGGTAGGGAAGGTGCTTCGGCTGAAGTGCTATGAACAGGGGGCAGTGGCAGGGGAAGAAGTCAAGGAGGTGGCAGAGGTGACGGTGCTAGTCGCCCTTTTCCACCTCCTCCTCCAGGTACCTCTGCATGTCTGCACAAGGGCGACCAGGAGGTCCCTGGCCTTCTGCCCCAGGAGGACTGTGAAGGTGAGTGAGCGGCCAAGGCAAGAGTTGGTGCCTGGCTCAGGTGAAGTCCCCAGTGAGCTGACCAGGTGGCCCTGCGGCAGCAGCTGTCTCCAGCTCAGGGGCACCAAGCGCCAGACCCAGGTCTTCAATGCACTCAGCCTGCCCCGACGAGAAGATGAGATACCGTGATGAAACTGCTTAAAACTGTTGTAATACCCTGAGCCCCTCTCTCCAGGAAATATAATAACCTTCCTAAAATGTAAGTTATTATCCGATTTCTTGCATTTGATGTTCCAGCCTATTTTCAGGGACATGCTCTCTGAGCATGCCGAGGGCTACAGGAACCTAGTAAAGGAGGGAGGGGTGGGGATGGCAGGTTGTACACTGAAATTATTCACAGCACATCCTCAACAGGTTCAGGAGGATATTTAAAAGCTGTGGCAGAATTTATCTTAACTGAAACTCTTTTCTCCAGAAAACAACACAAATACACTGGTGAATTATAAAAGAGGTATGTTTATAAATTAAGCATAAGTGAAACTGTGTTTTCCCACTACATGCGTTCTTGATACTGCGTATCTTCACTTCTGATGGATGGGCAATCGACAGTGGCTTTTTACAATAAGTTATTCCTCTGTTCCCTTCCCACGAGAAACCTGCCACCAGACATTTTGCCCTAACAGGAGTACCCTACTTAAAGAAAATCTGTTTCAAGCTATTTGTTATAAATTAAAAAGTATTTCACTCACTACTTAATGAACTTGTTTGGTATATCAAAGATCAGTATTCTCAGATTGTGTAAATACTAAAGCATCAAAGCTAAGACTTAAATATGTGAAATACATAAAAGTCTTGCTTGCTTAATGTTAAACAGGGCTTTCACTTCCAATGAGAATTATTCAAAATATCTAACACTTGGGAACGTTTTCTTAAATGAAGGTGACCTGAGTCACCCCCAGGCATGGGTCCCTTTCAACTAGAGACAGAGAATGGCTCTCCCACCACTTCCCCCTCCCTCAAAAGCAAATGCCTGGTTTTTGGACTAAACCAATTTAATCATTGATGGCTGTTAGTAAAAGGAAAGCTTTAAGATATTCTGGAGATTCCACTGGGTAAGCACTGGGGCACTTTCCAGCACAGTACCAGAAAAAAATGGGGTGGAGGGTAGAAAGAGAGGGAGAGACATAAAGAGAAGGGGAGGGAGAGAGAGAGAAAGAAAGAGGAAAAAAAAGAGGAGGGGCACAGAGGGAGGGAGGGAGAAAGAAAGAAAAAAAAAGACCCCACACAAACAGTGAGGAAAAAGTCAAATCCAACTGAGCCTGGCATTTAGCACAGTTGACATTTTTTTTCTTTCTCACTTGGGAAGATGAAGAGAAGTTTAACCTCACAAAACAAGAGGGGAAGGTAAGCAGAACTTAGCAGGGTTTTGCTAAGAGTTCATTTCCATAGCAATGTGCTCCAGGTGTCCTTGACAAAGAGAGGTTTCTGCTGTAAGATAAACACAGGAGGTATGATCATGTTAGGCACAAACACGGTCTGTGATAAAACACTGCATTTATCAGCATCTGGTGACTCCTCCCACGATGGCTGATGGTTCGTTTCATATTCATATTCAGTGATACTGTGGTTTTTAATTCCATATACAAGTTTAGATGCAAAGAAAAAAATTATAATCCGTTCATCACGAAGTAGTTTTTTGTTGCCAAAGGCAACAATTTAACTATTCTACCTGATCAAAGTCATTATTGCTATTATAGGCAAAACACAAAAGCACAATATACACATACATTAAAACTTCATATCTTTCCTATTATCCTGAAAAAAATCACTGCTCCTCTCTCCTTCCAAATCCTTAGGAACAGGAGTAGCTTAAATGAAAAGTCAAAAAGCAAGTGTAGCCTTTAAATTAAATATTGACAGCCCTGCTGGATTAAAATGCAGTTATATTATATTTTGCTTATATCATTTATAACATCTGCAACATTTATATCATTTGTTTTAAAACTTAAATACTTAAAAAACGTCTTCTAACCAGGCCAAACACTTCTAAACGCCATGAGCTTTTCTACAAACCCTTAAAGGTCTTAGTCATTTCTTCTTCTTTCTTCTGCCGCTGCTGCAGTCTACTGTATATAGCTTTCACTTGCCTGTACTTTAAAACTTTAGCAACCCTGTCGCGTTTTCCCAGGCATGTGCTAAGGACCGCTTCATGGGTGTGGTTTTGTGCTCTCTTGAAACTGTCGTGCAATGTTTAATAATTTAAACAAAGGTCCCCACATTTTCATTTTGCACTGGCTCCTCAAATGATGTAACTGGCCCTACATGTGCCCACCGGGTAGCTTCAATAGGGGGTTGTCCTTACAAATGTCCATGGACCAGCACCTCTGGTCAGATCATTTGGCATCTAAGATGTCAAATGCATTCCACTTCCAGCTAAACACAGCATGATGACCTAAGTGGACCAGATCCACCAGATTAGTGCTACTTTTACTCCAGTACATATCTAGAGGGACATCTGACAAACAAAGAAATCATTTGAAGTATCTTTCACCTTATGGACTAATAGTAGGCAATGTAACAACTGGAGTAAACACTCCAGTCAAAGTACACAGAGTTAAATTATCTTGGTGTCAGTCTCATTGAGATTGATAATACTGTACTTTTTCAGTTCAGGTACCATTTTCCCCC
Source organism: Lepilemur ruficaudatus (assembly GCA_963574885.1). Lineage (NCBI taxonomy): Eukaryota > Metazoa > Chordata > Mammalia > Primates > Lepilemuridae > Lepilemur > Lepilemur ruficaudatus. The sequence goes on along the minus strand of CAUYRT010027651.1, from coordinate 37,231 downwards.
TGAAATCAGGCTGCCTCTTTATATAGACATATACATTTTATTTGGTAGTTTTTGTCTTTTGCAAAAAGCTGATACCCGATATAAGAACTGTACTTACTGTCTCAATTCTTTGCCGCAAGTTCTCTCTTTAGTCAACTCCTATTAGGAATCTATTCCTTTCAATCACTAAAAACGTCCTGTTCAAGGTCTCCACCAACTTCCATCTTGACAAACCCAACAAGCAGTTCGCCTTCAGCTTACGTGACCTCACAGCATCTGTTGCCAAAAAAATGACCTTTCTCTCTTTCTAAAGCCCTGTCTCTTTTGGTCTCCATACTGCACATATCACACTGCATTCATACATCATACATCATGCTACAGACCCCACGTCTTCCTCGAGCAACTTGTCAGTCTCCTCAGCTGGCTCTTCTAAAGCTCTCCATGTGCACTGACTTCCTATGGACGGAGGCACACGGCTCATGCAGCACCGAGGCCCGGTCTCGAGAGGAAAAAAGGAAGGAGTACACTTTCCCAAAGAGCTATTTCCAAAAAAGGGGAAAAGCAACATAAAGTATATTGGATTGAGGGTCACAGACATGGGTTTTCTACTCTGTGTGCCCAACATGCCCTTATTCAATATTTTAAATCCTGACTTAGATAATGATATAAAAAGGCATTAAATGGAAGAAGCAAATACACTGGGTCTTGGCATTAGTAGAATCTGGCCAAAATAAAACCAGAGTAAGTTTAATAATGCAGCATCTTCCACTTTTATCCACTTTCCACCTCCAAGCACAGCATAGCATTGGCAAAGACAGAAAAGATGTTACGGTTCTTTGTGATAGGTACACACTGTATGAGAACAGTGCTATTAAAAATGTTAATGTGATCTAAGGTGGATTAATGACACCATGTTATTAAAGGCAGAGGAAGATGGCCCTTAGCATCCACAAGTGAGATAATCATGACTGAACTAGGGAGAGTTGAGGATTACTACAGGGCCTCTCAAACCTTAAAGTGCACAAATCCCCCGGGGATCTGGTTCCAAGGCAGATACGGATTCAGTGGGTCTGGGATGGGGCTGAGATGCTCCATGTCTAACAAGCTCCCAGGGGATGCTGCTTTGAGTTCAAGAGATTAGATGATTCCTTGGGCTTTCTTCCAGCTTGAACTCTCTGGGTTTAGCCCACTCAGCCAAGCTTGGCACAAGATCATTGGACTGATTAGTAAGATCTTGCTTCCTCTGGCAGCTTTCTGTCACTATTTAACCAGAACTCCAGAATCCCCATTCAGCATTCAAGTCTTGGAGACCTTTGGCAACTATTTTTAGAGGGAATGCAGTGCTCCAGTTAAAACAAAGGTTTTTGGCTGACTGTTAAGAGGGAAAAAAACCTTCAAGGACTCCAAAATGAAAGACACAACATATGAACAAGGTCAACTGCACATCAAGCAGGGAAACCTATTAACACAAAACAGAGCAGTTCAGGCCCCATCCACAAAGGCAAAGAAGAATAAAATGTTTAGGAAAAAAATAGAACAAAATAAATTTGAGACCAATACACTTGAAAACTATAAAAATTTTCCGAGAGAAATTTAAAAGGATCTAAATGAATGAAGAGACATTCCTTACTCACAGATAGGAGGACTCAACATTATTAGGCAGCAATTCTCCCAAATTGAGCTGTAGAGTCCAGCCAATATTGTCAAAGTCTCCTCACTGGCTTTTTTGTAGAAATGGATAAGCTGTTCCCTGGCTGCCTGGGGACCTTGAGTTTGAGCCTCCAGGAGAGGGGTTAGGTCTAAGCCATTGAAACAGAGGGAAGAATTTTCAAGAGAACCTCTCAGTTCAAAAACAGGGCCATGCACATGGGCTGGGGCCGTCCCCCACTCTGGACGTCAAGGTGCTCCTCACCGGAGCAGTGTCTCTGAAGCCGGCCCTCTCTTTCTCTGCTCTTATTAAAATCAGCTATTAAAAATCCTTCCCTTTGATTTTCTAAATTCTTCCCTATATTATATTTTTACTGTGATGATAAGGGAGGGAGAATTTACTTTATTTCCGTACTTTAGCAATGAAGGAATCAAAACCCAGGCTGGACCACATCAATAGATTACTCCCATAAATCACATTTATGTACATCTTTAATGCATTTTATTTCAAAACAAGCCAGTAAAAACCAGATGGCCTGTCTTTACTATGCACCCCACTATGGTATACACAGAACAGTGAGATTTTTCCATTTAAGTTCTAAGTTGCATTTCCCATAGTCTCCCCTTCTCCCTTAGCTCTCCCCTTCCTGGGAGCACCAACTTCCCCCTGCTGTTTTTTTCAACCCCAGGCTCTAGCCCTGAAGAAGTTTGGCCAGTTTAGGAGCCTCATTTGTTTACAGGAGGAAAATGCCAGCCTTCTTTCAGCTTCCAGGGCTATGGTCCCAAGCAGTCAACGCAGCACTTCTTTGAATTGGGCATCCGTTCCCCATCAGGGACTGCAATGCCCACGGAATTCTCCTTCACTTGAGCATGCTGCGGTTTGACTCAAGATGAAAATCCAGTTAACCATAAATGGTAGCTGTATAACATCTGAAATTAGCTTGAAGATACTTCAGACTCAGGTTAAACCACCCACATACAGCTAGTATTCAAGCCAGCGATGAGTCTTCCAGGGTAGTAAGCTGGGATTCCAATCAGGAAGACGGCCCACAAGGAAGACGCCCCCCCCCCCACATCTCTGTCTCCAGGACATCAGCAAGATGCTAATTAGCACAGAGACTCTCAGCAAAGGCCATTAGTGAAATTGTTAATGGCATGATGAATAACAGAAACGGATTCTCACTGGAGAAATTCACAGTAGTCAAGCTACCTGTACCAACTAAAATATTTAGAGACACTTCTGTCTATGGCAGAGAAAAGGGATTGACAAATACTCCCCCCACCAAAAACAAAATTTTCAAAAACGTCCCCATTTCAGGACTCTGAAAATCAGCTGAAGACAAACACACTGGGAAACTTTTCTTCATGAAAAGCTGCTGGAGTTTTGAGTAAGACTGTTGGAAGAGAGCAGCTTTCCAGATGGGGCCGCTCCATCCTCACCCCAGCCCAGGGCAGGGCTGGCTGTGAAAACCAGCAGCTCCATGGCTGGAGATAGCAGCTTGACTGGGAGCAGGGAGTGGAAGCACATGCCCAGTGATGCTATCAGCGAAAGCAGTAAACTCACAGAATATGGACAGGGAAAGCTCTCGGCTGGGCTAGCCTGAGTTTTGGCCCCAGAAGGTGCAAGCAATAGACAGCTGGACCAGCTCACAGTGTAACAAGGAGATCCTGGAAACACCAGAGCCACAGAAGGGCTAGATCAGATCTCCATCCAGCCTCCATCCAGGCTCTTTCATCCAAGAAAAACAAAATATTTTAATAAAAAATAAAAAAACTTAACAAAAGAAATTCAAGACCAATATGCTGAAAGCCCACACATTTTTTTGAGAGATATTAAAGAAGATCACAATGAATCAAGAGACATTTCTTATTCATAGACAGGAAGATTGAATATTGTTAGACAGTCATTGTCCCCAAATTGATCTATAGAGTCAATCCAATTGCTATCAAAATCTCAGCTGGCTTTTTTGGAGAAATTGATACTAATGAAATGCAAATGACCTAGAATAGTCAAAGCAATTTAGAAAAAATTAACGAAGTTGAATGACTTACACTGCCTAATTCAAAATTTATATAGGCAAAGGTATGCAGACAGTGTAATATTAGCATAAGGACAGACATATAGATCAATAGAACAAAATAGCATCCAGACACTTATGTTTATGGTCAACTGATTTTTGGCAAAGATGCCAAGGCAATTTTGTCTTTTCAACAAATGCTGTTGGGAACAGTGGGTATCCACAAGGAAAAACTAAACTTAACCCTGCCTCCTTACCATGCACAAAAGTTAACTCAAAATGGGTCACAGACCTAAATGTAAAAGCTGAACTATAAAACTTCTAGAAGAAAATCTCTATAACCTTGAGTTAGGCAAAGAATTCTCAGATATGGCACCAAAAGAATATAAAGGAAAATAATTGATAAATAAGGCTTCATCAACATAAAAAACCATAGCACTTCAAAGCACACCATTAACAAGATGGAAAGACAACCGATAGACTAGGAGAAAATATTTTCAAATCACATTTCTGCTAAATGACTTGTATCCAGAAAATATGAAAAACTCTTATAACTCAATACTAAGAACACATACAACTCAACTGAGAATTGGGCAAGATATTTAAATATACATTTCATCAAAGATATATGCATGGCTAAGAAGCACTTGAAGGCTGGGCGCAGTGGCTCACACCTATAATCCTAGCACTCTGGGAGGCCGAGGCGGGAGGATTGCTCAAGGTCAGGAGTTCGAAACCAGCCTGAGCAAGAGCGAGACCCCATCTCTACTAAAAATAGGAAAAAATTAATTGGCCAACTAAAAATACATAGAAAAAAATTAGCCGGGCATGGTGGCATATGCCTGTAGTCCCAGCTACTCGGGAGGCTGAGGCAGAAGAATTGCTTGAGCCCAGGAGTTTGAGGTGGCCATGAGCTAGGCTGACGCCACGGCACTCTAGCCTGGGCAACACAGTGAGACACTGGCTCAAAAAAAAAAGAATCCACACAAAGATTTGTATGTGAATGCATATAGTATTATTCCTGATAGCCCCACACTGGAAATAGCCAAAATGCCTGTCAGCTGATGACTGGACAAACAAAATGTGGTGTGTGGCCACAATAGGTACCATTCAGCAATATGGCGGAGCAAACTATCAACAGATGCTACAACATGGATGAACCCAGAAAATAGTAAAGAAAGAAGCTAGACACGAAAAACTACATGCTGTATGACTCCACACATATGAACTTTCCAGAAAAGGCAAAAAAGTCTCAAGGTACGAAGAGGAGATTATTGCTGGGGGCTGGGTTAAGGGTGTGAGCAGGGGCAGAGTACACATGAATATGAGGACACGGTTGAGAGTCCCGTAAATGTTCCACACCAGATTGTGGCGATGATCGCACAACACTCTAAACTTACTAAAAACCCATTCAACTGTATACTTACAATTGGACGAGATTATGGTATGTAAACTGTACTACAAAAAAATCTGTTAAAATATGGAGATTCTCCTCACCCTTCTAAGTACAGGGCATAAAATTATGTGGCCTGAAGCCTGCATCCTGAAGGAATGTGATGGAACCCGAGGCTTGGTCCCGTATCCAGGTTTAGGAAGGTTGCCAGTTGCCCACAGAGAAGTCTGAATATTCAGACAGACAGAAAGCCGTGACTCTAACAATTTAAAGGATACAGCCTATGACTTTTTATGAACCTGCTTGCTAGGAAAGGTATGTTAATAATGTTAATAACTTACATAGTACACAATGTAAGTTGGTGCTTGATTCAAGCTATTCTTTTTGATCATCTAGTGGTCAGACTGCAGAAGAGTAACCAATCCCACGTGCCTCTAACCTCTTCAGAGGGTTCCATTATTCACCAAAAACACCCTAAGCATTTTATGTAATTAAACTGACTTAGGTAGGTTGACAATAGTAACCAAAGTGTCATTTATCTTCTTAACTAGCTGGTTCCCTCAAATATTATCGTGGAATTATTTTACTAGTGAATTTGAAATTATTTCATGTATAGAAAAACATCGTATGCACAAATTTTCAGGGAAAGTTTGATCACATAACATGAGGACCGTTTAACTCAGTCCATCACAATAATTAAAACTAAACCAACCAAGTTAGAAACCACTAAGGACACAGGAGATGTTATGCTCATATTTCTAAAGAGAATAGGCTATTCTTTCATTCAGTTAATAAGTGATTTTTATCAAACAAAAATCCATCTGTGACATAAATTCTGTATGCCTTTGTTCAGTTCCTGAGAAGAGGAGGATGTCTTAGCCCAGAATGCCTGGAGGAGAACAGCTGTTCCCTCACTTAAACACAGTCCTTTAAAGCCAGGCAGGTAGAGTTCCCTTAAAAAACCTCTACTTTGTATGAAAATGTAACTACTCAGCAAATGCCAACAAACTAGTCAAGAGATGCCAACGAGTCTGAAGTTACACACAATAGAGCCTTCTGAAGTCACGCTCTCTAAACTAAAAGGAGACTCCAGGCAGTAGAATAGTGGTGTTTAATCAGAATTCTCTTTCTGTGGACAAAGATACTATTCTACAGCAATAAGTGGAGTTATAGTGGTGTTTGAGACATTCAGAAACAGAAATCTCTCCCAAATCTGAGCTGACAGACACACATAGTAGGATTCTTGGGCATTTTCTCGTGCTTGCTTGGCTGCAAGCCGTGGGGTTAGTGTACAAGGTGCCCTGTCACCAGTGTGTGACACATTCTAGAGACTCAACGAGTGTTATACTTGTTGACTATATAAGTTAATGAATTGCTGGCTTGAGATGCCTAGAAATCAGTGACTCCAAATCTAGAAATAAGCTTTTGTTGAATATAATCTGAGTTTTAAGGCCGAATGGAATCTTCATTACCAGTAAATATCAATCTAATTATAAGAATGCAATTCATTTTTTCTTTGTATTGAATTGGTAGATGAAAAAAAAAACAGATTAATAATCTCTTCAGGTCATCAAGGTCCTCCTGGTTACCAGATCCTGTGGCTCTTCCCTGCCCACCTGTGAGTGCAGAGATCATCTGGACTTCCTGTTTCTGCTGCTGGGTTGCTCCTGATCACGTGTTCTAGTTTAGAATGTGGGGAGAGGCCTTGGTCCCCAAAATGTTTGTCCACCCTCTGCCCTAGTCTGGTTACCTGAATTCTTTCTTGTTCCTTGTATCCAAATCCTGTCTGGAGGACCCAGTGAGGCCTCCCCAACCTTCCTGAGCCACACTCCCCCTTTCCCAGGACAGCACCACTCTGCTTCCTCACCAGCTACTTCCCAATCCCAACTCCTGCCTGTCTGGTCTCTAAGTATTGCCCCCTGGGTCCCTCTCTAGCACCTGTCGCTTGTCTGTACTAGGACATCCATTCATCCAACAAATATTTACAGAATCAACACATATGCCAGGCACTGCGCTAGGTTACTAGAAATGTGAGCAAATACCTCTGTCCTCAAGGAGAGACAGGTACGTTAACAGAATGATGTGCTGGTCAGATGCACAGATAAATTGCTTTGGAAACAATAAGAGGATGACGGGGTGGATGGAATAAGTGAGAGCACCACAGGTGAAAGAAAGGGCACCATGTCACATTATGGGAACCACAGATACTATAGAATGGCCACAATACGGGAACAGGGAGAGAAGAGGCTGCGGGGAGTTCTGATTTATTGGACCACAGAGGGCCTGTCAGTCCCGTTCAGTGGAGACTGAGATGCTACTACAGCATTTCTACAGAGATGGGACATGTGATGGACTCTGCAGTCATGTCCTTTAATGCATGCGGAACTCTGGGTGCCATCGGCTTTCTGAGCTCTTCACAAACCGTCTTATAGGCCACATTCGGCCTGCAGCTGCGCTGGCCCTTCCAGCTAAACCTGCCCCAGCCCAGCAGATGGGCCCGGGTCCAGATTCTGGCTCTGCTCAGCCTGGGGTCAGTAAGTAAAATACCTCTCCAAGAGCCTTTAGTAGGGAAGCCAAGCAGGGCCCTGGTCTGCAAGGTCAATATAGGAGTGTGTGTGTGTGTGTGTGTGTGTGTGTGCGTGTGTGGTGTTGGGGATGTGAACAGATGGCTCTTATTTTGTCAGGCAGAGCTAGAAGGGAGACAATAAGCCAAATATTAACAAAAACATCTGAAGGAGGCCAGGAAAGCAAGTGTGTAAGGAATTATGAATTGAAGACAGGAGCAGAGAAGGCCAGGAGCAGCAGGGTAGGTGAGGACATCCAGATCTTGGCACCACCAGGCCCCAGCCGGTGCAGGTGAAGAAGATCAGCAGATTGGATTAGGAGAGGAGGTGGTGGCCCAGATAATCCCAGACAAAAGCTTCCTGTGGCTCATTCATTTAAAGGCTTGGGAAAGGAGGGATGCAGCACAGAATGATGCCTGAATGTAGAAGGTACTTAATACATTTTGGATGACTTAGTTAAAAAATGAACAATTCGATCAATCAACCACCCAATCCTATAATGCCAGATCTTATCCTAAAACATGAGAGACTCTAAATGTCATACTTATTTGATCAGGAGTATTTTTAAAATAAAGAAGGGCCTTGGGGAGTGACCAGCAAAGCAAGATTGAACTGTGCTCATTTAAACACAAGCATGACAATTAAGCATCAACTGAGCTCTTGCCAGGTAAAAACGCTACACCAGGGCTCTGAGGACACAGAAAAGGCACTGGCTTTCCCTGGGCAACCTCCTTCATCCGGCCTCCACACACAGGAATTGCACACGACTGTGGTATGTGTGTTACTATCCTACTTCACACAGCAGAGGGAATAGCACGAACTAGGAAGTGAAGGGAGTCAGCCAGGGTCTAAGTACTCAGCATCTTGTGTGCACAAAACACTAGGCTGTGGGCCGGGGCAGCACAATGGGATCAGAGCTTGACTTGCACAGCGTGGACAAGTGAGGGGTGACCTCAGGTCCTGCCTCCCTATCCCACCCTTGCATTGCTGTGTAACTGCATTCACCAGCATAGTTTATGATGTTAACCAAGTGGTTCTCAGCCCTGGCTGCACAGTGGAATCACCTGGGAAGCATTTTTAAAATGCAAATGACTGGACACCACCCCAGACCAAATAAATTATAATCCCTGGGGGTAGGACCTGGGCATTGACATTTTTAATATCTAACTTGCAGCCCAGAGAGTAACTGTTTGAACCTGCTCTCCAGTGGCATACACAGAAGAGCTAGCAATGCAGGTGAGCTCTTAGTCCTCCAGGGGAGAATGGAAGCCTAAGGGAAACAGCCACCAATCCACTGTGGCATCTGGCATAGAAGATGATCCGGCACCTCCGGTAGCACAGCCAGCCAGAGCTGAGCGCCTCTGCGCCTCCTCCCCACCTCCCCTGACCCACTACTTGGCCTACTTACTCATTTCTCTGTGAACTTACGCAAATATACACAAGCAAAATGTAGATGGCAACGTCCACTACTGTGACTTTCATCCCTCCACTCCTTCCTTCACCGCCATTTCTTATGAAGAAAATTCCTTTTGATATATGCACTGTTCAGTTTCTTGGACTTCAGAAACAAATCCACCAAGAATGCCAAGAAGTGTCCTGGATTCACAGCAAGGAAGGCAGCTGAGAACCAGTTCTCCAGACACACTCCCTTTGTACATCCCTGATCGGGCCTGGCAGAGAGGAGGCCCCGAGCATCTTCGGTGCATGCACGAATGAGTGAACAAATGAATGAGCGAACAAATGAATGTGCAAGCACATGAAAGCAATGAGCAAAACATAGAAATGGCAACCGTCCCACAAGGACTACTATTCCCTTTCCCAAGAAGGTGCTAACTCTTTAAAATGCTAACTCCCTTAAAGAAATGCATAGGGAGCTTCCAACAGCATTCACGGGTGGATGAATATCTCCAATTCTCCTCACTCCAAACTTCTAAAATGAACAAAAGTATGTCCATGAAGCCAGGAGTTGAATTATAAAGAGTTGGGAAAACTGATTTTGCACAAAAACAAAGATTGAAATGCCAGGCTTGGAGACCCAGAATAAAAGGGCTGGAAGGACAGACTAGGGATTTTGAGGGGCAGAAAAAGAATGCCAGCCCACCACAGCACTCTTTCTAGGACACAGCAGCAGGGACTGACAGAAAGTCTGCCACAGGGCAGAGGCAGTTCTGGAAACAACTATTTACCTCAGAAACCCAATTGGAAGGGTCCTTGTGCCTCTCGATACAAAGGGGAATAAGGTATTTGGAAACACCGAGTTTAGATCCTACACAGACCAACTCAACAGCAATCCCCTTGAGTGGTACGAAATCTAGGAGGCTGAAGGACCTTGTACCTAGAGCGGGACCAGGATGCAGGACTGGATTTAGAACCCAGGGCCAAGAAACGGGCTTTATGGTTGCTAAGGCCACCTGTGGAGAATCTGTGGGTGTGACTACACTCCCACTGCCACGGCCCAGGTCTTAGCTCTTGAATTCATGCCCTTAAGTTGTCTGCATATTCAAAGAAATGTCAGGAGCTAAGGTTTCGATCTTTGAAAGAGAATGTCCTTTTTTTTTTGGACACTGGCTGATGGCATTCCGGGCCAGCCATCTTAAAGAGGACCAGATGGCAACTCTGGTTGGGAATCCTGATTTATCACAAAACACAAGGCAAACTTAGAAAGAAGATGGTTGAAACAGGCCATAACAACAGTGCTGTCCTCAGGCAGCCTGTGCGTGAGTGGTCAGGTTAGGTTTTAGGTAGGAAATGGGGGTGCATCCCAAGGAAGGGAGTCACACAACAAAATTACGCAGCTGCAAGTCAACACGGCACATGCAGTGAGACAGGCGACCGCTGCAATGGAAGCCCGAAGTGCAGATACTGAAAAGTGTGCGCATAAGGGCTGCTTAGCTGAGACTGAACAGGGATGGACCCTGGAGTGTTGCAGCAGGTGGGCAGGAGCTGGAACCCCGATCGGGGCAGAGAGAGGGGCACAGCACAAAGGCAGGGTCTTAGCAGGATATGTCCAACTGCAGTGTGTGTCTAGATTAAGTGAAAGGACACTAGCTATTGCCAGGGACCCTGTTAAGAGTAGCTGGTTACAGTTGAGAGCTGGTTTAGACAGCTGGTGATCATTTGCAGTGGTAATAGAAAGAAAAACAAAAAAAAAATGAAATTTTTAAAGAAAGAAACAAAAATTCAGAGAGACAAATTGGATAAGGAGATAACAAAAAAGGAAAGAAAAGGAAGAGGAAGCCAAGGTAACCAAAAGAATGCCATGAATGGGGGGAAACAGGAAGAGGGCCATCTGGGGAGGGCAAGAATTCCTTGTCCTGGGCCTGAGATAACAAGATAACCACTTTCAGTGGGTAAAATTCTGTCATTACTAAAAGGCTGGAAGACATCTCAATGTACCGTATATCATAATCAGCATTGAATTATGAAGGTTTTTTCTTTCTAAATGTTCTCTTTTAACTAAAAAGGATGTGCTAAACTGAAGCATCTTCTTTAACACAGTTATTGTTATAGAGAATTTCCTGAGGTTCTGGCAGGAAATCATGGAGCAATGGAACAAAATGCAGGAAATACTTTTTGGGAATGAGAAAAGTTGGCACTTTCCATAAATATTCATTGATCTAAATTTGACATTCCCACCAGCAATACAGGAGGTTCTCTGGCACAAGAATTTAAGTCATACTGCCTGCTGGGCCAACAGATCAGACTTCAAAGATAATTTCTGGAATGAAGAAATTCAAACTTCAAATGGTTGATCTAAAAAAATATGTGCACGCACACTGAAATCATGCTCGTGATTTCGTGGTGGTATTTCTCTGCCACCATTTCTGAATTAACACTGAGATAAACGCTAACCTAGGCAAGAATGTTATCCATCAAGCTGATTTGGAATCTCACTGCCTCCATTGTCTGCCTGCTGCCCCCAAGCAAGGCTGGGAGCAAGTTAACCCAAAGAAAGCTCTCCTGAGTCAGCCTTGAGAAAACAAAGACACAAATGGAAGGATTCTGTGCTATTTTATTATTAAATGGTTAATCTGGGCAGTGACTGTCACCCTCAGTATAAAGGACATGAAAATACAATGAATTCAGCTATGGAGTGGTGTTTTATGCTGAAATAGCTCCCTGACAGACATGTTCCAACAGAACCAAAGTTCATGACCTTAACTAAATTACTTCTATGAACAATTTTTTTTCTCCTCATTAATTTTGCAATGCATGGATTTATTCAATTGTTCACGGATGCATAATTTAGAAATAAAACAAGTGAAATAATTATTTGCAAACATGCAAATAAGCTACATACATCATTCTTAGGAGGCTATAGTTTACCTTATCCATCCAAACATTTCTGAGGAATGTAACTAAAAACTTCAGCTAAGGTCTAAGTTCCAGAGTTCTATCTAGTTGCCATCAGTTAATTTTTGTATTCAAGGTATAGGCTTAACTTTATTCATTAGGAATTCTTTTTCAAGTAAGTTTTTCTGTGTTTGCCATAGTGTTCCAGTAACAAATCATACCTCTTGGTAAACTTATTAACTTATCCTTAACTTCTAATAGAATTATTCTCAAACTCAACTTCTCTATATCATAAAGTTTTAAAATATATTTTTAAAAATTCCTTATGGCTTAAAAGACAGCTTATTAGTACTATGGTAAACAATACTTTCAGAAGTAGTATAATGCCATGAAATCAACTGACAATCGAGTTTTTAGATCCCAGAAGATCTAGGAAACACTGCTCTAATAATACCTTTCTGTCAAAGACCTACTTGGAAGGGACAAGTGGGGAGGTGAAAAGTTTACAAGTATATGTGTCCATTAAGCGATGTGTTAATATCCTGCACAAGGTCCACTGAAGACATGTGCATGAGGGCCATGGAGAGGGGCACACTGCCCTCTGTAACCATGTGTCCCTGTTTTGTCAGAAAATAACCGGGACCTCTCTCACACTGTTAGGGAAAGAAGTAGGTTTCATGAAGTAGTTTGCTTTTAAAAGTTACGTGAAGAAGCACCTATGGCAGGATACTCAAGAAACTAAAAGCAACGGTTACCTCAAAAGAGGGTGACGAAGTCAAGTCTTAACTTTCCTAACTACACACCCTTTAGAACCTTTTGAAGTTTGTACAAAGGACATGGATCACCTATTTGGAATGTTTTGAAAAGTTACTTGATTCTTAAATAAAGATATTATTATTATATCCACTATTATTATATATAGCCACTAAATAAAGTGGCTATTAACTGCTAGGAACATTGCAAAGCAATGAACAAGCAGATAAGAATAAACCTGTCCCACCCTTAAGAAGCCTGAGCTGGTGAGTGAGACAGATAAGCAAGCCAATTACTCACACCAAGACAAACAAGACAGTAGCATTAAGTGGCGAGAGCCCTGGGAGTCCAGGGAAGTCAAGGTCCCCAATCATAGGGCAGAGGCCCAGTACTGGTCGGTGGCCTGTTAGGAAACAGGCCGTGCATCACTGCTTGAGCTCCCCACCACCCTCCCCCTACCCATGACACCCCAGTCCCCCACTGCCAGTCCATGGAAAATTTGTCTTCCATGAAGCTAGTCCCTGGTGCAAAAAAGGTTGGGGACTGCTGCAGGGAAGGGCACTTAACAAATACTTCAGCATCTAGAGGACCAGGAAGGTTTTCCAGGGCTTGAGAGTCCTAGCAAGAGATTTGTCCAGCACTTAATAGCCTGAGTGCCAGGAAACACCATCAGCTATGAACAGTTGCAGTGTGCCCTCAGTTCTGAGACAGCCGGCCAGCTGGGGACCCACCTTGTTCAGTTTACCTCCAATGTGGTGCAGCAGGACATTGCCATTTTGTGTGTGAGGGGGTTGGGACACAGTTTATACCCACAGGGTAGGCTTATAAAGTGTCTTATAAAGTGAGGGGCTTGGGACACAGTTTATACCCACAGGGTAGGCTTAGGAGGAAGACATGGAATGGAAAGGTCACTCCATGCGAGAAGACCACGTGCTTAGACACAAAGGAAGGAAAGTAAGTCATCCTGAGGAATATCAATTAGTTAGATGAGGAAGTGGTGAGAAATGGGGAGAATTTTAAACAAGGATGGGAGTGGTCATCAGAATGATGTTTCTAGAAAAACCACAGTGATGGCACTGCTGAATAGGGAGAGTAGGTGAGACAGGAGGCATGTCAGTTAACTATCACAACATTTCATGAGAAAAACAAACAATTCCTGAGCCTGCTTAGCAGTGGGGATAAAAAAAATGGGAGAGAGGTTGCACAGATTTTCAGGAGGTAAAATCAGCGGGTCTGAATGACCATAGGGATCTGGGCAGTGAAAGAGGTGGGGTGTCCAGGTGATGAACAAGCACAACAGTAATGACCGTTCACCTGTGACCCGCCCCATAATGTGCTCACGTTTTTCATGTATTATTTAACCCTATCAATCCTACTCATCTTATAGATAGAAAGACTGACATTAGGAGAGGTTAAGAAACTTAACCATTGTCATGGCTAATCAAAGTAACAGGTCTAGCATTTGAGCCCAAGACTATTTGATTTCAAGTCCAGACTCCCAATTTCTAAACAATTATACATCCCAGAAAATATAGGTTAAAAAAGGACCCCCCTCCCACTAGCTCTGTGTAAAACAGTAATAATGATGATCGTAGATAATGCGTATTGAGGGCTAATCCTGTACTAGGCACTATTCTAACAGCTCTTCTTGCATTATTTCATTAAATCATTAACATCCTTTCCAGACAGGCAATGTTATTATTCCCATTTCACAGACAGTGAAGTTAAAGCACAGAGAGGTTGAGTAACTTGCCGTAGTAGTAATGCCGGATAATTAAACACCTGAAGCTTGAAGAGAAAGCTTGTGTGATTTCCCCATAAATTTACTGTAAATGAAAATGAATATCCATAGAACTTTATGAATGAATTATTATAAAATGGTGGTGTGCTTCAAGGATCATTACCGTGGTCGCATAAACATTTTATGATACCGGTTTATAAAGCAGTATATTCTAAGAGTGGCGCAAGACACTGAAGAACAATATATGTGTTTGTTTCATATTCTTGCATTTGAATTCTTGATCATGCCAGATTAACTACAGATGCAGGCTGTATATTTAATGTCTGGAAAAGAGTAAGGGAAAAAAAGGAATGGGCTAAAGTCTGGGATATGTATGAGGTGGGCAGTGATATTTCTATTCCACATATGCTTGATTCCAACTGCTACAATCAACATTTTTTATCATTTCTTACTTGGAGAACACAGCTATAGAAAAGAGAAGAGCGCTCCTTTGAAATCCATTCAGGCATACACACTTTACTGTGGAGTAGTACATACTTCCTAAATTTGAATACTATGTCATCTATGAGAATGAAATGAATTTTCTTCTACTCACAAATTTTTTTCTATAGTTGGAATTGACTGGTTTTTATTTAGGGAAAAAAGGGGGATGGTTTAAAACGAAAAGAGTTAAAGCAACTATAATTCTCTGTAATTGCCAGCTATTAATTTAAAACATCATTATTTTTAGAAACTCAGCACCTCTTATGCAATACTTAGGAACAGTTCACTTTAAACAGGTTACATTTCACAGAAAAGTGAACCACTGGGTCATATACTGAGTTTGTAAGGTAACCCAGAGAGGCTGTGGAAATGAAAGGGAACGTCTAATGATCTGAATGTTTTTAGATAATGATAGGTTGCAAAAATGTAAACAACAGACAGCTAACTTAGCAGATGATTTGCAGGTCAGGATTAATATACTACGACCAAATTACATCATTTTACTAAACATTCGTGCTATATAAATGGGGCGCAAAAGTACTTCTTAAAAACATCAAAACTCCCTCCAGGACGCTCAGTAGGAGGGGCGATGGTGCTGGGGTGTGGACTGGCAAGTGCGGAACGCGAGGCGAAGGGCTCAAAGGCCCCTGCCACTGGAGGTTTTCCGCAGCATCTCGGAGCAGGAAAGCCCCATGTGGTCCCACTTTCTCCAAACACCATTCATAACCGCCCCGGCCAAGTGCGGAGCCCTGGGGGACACGGAAAACATTCAGGGCATCTCCTCAGACTTTCAATTTCTTGGAACAATAAGCCGAGGCCAGCTGCTCTTTCCCTACCCTGTGGGAACCCGGACTTGTTCACTTGCAGCGACCTGACAGACACGAGTTCCACTGGCACAGTCAAAGGCTCCTTTCCCAGGGGCAGGCCCCTTTCTTCCCCCATAACTATGTAAATGCCGCCCGCCCGCCCCAGCTCCGCGCGGAGCAGACGGCCAGTTATTCAGCCGCGTTTGCGGCTTCGGTCCAGTGCTTTCATCATGAATGCCTGAATGAATGAGACGTCGCGTTTCTGCACAGCTCACGACTCAGCACAATGCCCCAACACACCGCTTTCCCACGAGGGCATTTCGCATTCCGCCTTCTACTTTTGACGTACTTTTCTTTCTTTTAATGAGGTTTGTATTTGTGGAAAGATGCCCACTGTCATGTGTTGCATACATTAAGATGTTTTTAACAAATATTTGTGACCGCCTAGCCAACAAGAAGCCACACTGGGAAGACTTAACTCTGTGGGTGGCGTGGGGATTGGGGCTGTCCGCCGAAAGGGGAAGAAGGTCTCTTCTTCTCCCTCGGCAGGGACAAAAACTTCAAAGTTCGCTTGGAGTTTCTGTTCTCCGTCTCTGCAGCCGGCGGCCGAGTGCGAGCTTCTCCGCGGGCTCCCTCAGTCCGCAGTGCCCACGGTCTCAACCTGTGCGGGGCATGAGCCCCTTCGGGGACTGCACAAAGAGCGCGGTTCCAAAGGCGCATCTGTGCCCCAGACGCCGCCTGCGGGTCCTCCCTGCCCAGGACAGCTGGCAAGGGGCGCGCTCCTGGCCGTGGTCTAGCCCCACTAGCCCACCGGGCCGCTGGTGGCCAGGAGGAGTCCGCCCTTTCCCGGCCGCGACGATCGGGCTGGGACCGCAGGACAATGAGGGCGACTCCGGAGAACTCCTTTCCCATTCATTCCCCGCGCCCGACCAGCAGCCCGGCCACCTCCGCCTGCCCCTGCCGCAGCCGGGGCGCTGAGAATCGGGGACCGCGGAGCCGTCGGCGTCCCCCCTCCTTGCACCCCGATGCCCCACTCCAGCCACCCCCAGGACTGCTCGCTGCGACTGCGCTCCTGGATCGCTACGTCCGGCAAAAGCCGGAGAGTGGGCAACCCCAGGAGCCCGGAGGTTAAAGCCGAAGGCTCAAGAGAGCTGGCAGCGTCCCCCAAGGGGGGCGTCCCCACTCAGCCCTCCCCTGGCTCGCGCCTAGACCCCCCGTGTCCCACGCTCCCGGGCCGAGGTGAGCCGGGATGCGCGCTCAGATTCCCATCAGCACCGAAGCGTCGGCCTTTGTCCCGCAGCCGCCCCTGCCCGCCCGCCCGCCGGGGATGGGGCCGGGCCGGGCTCACCTCTCTGCTGGCACAGCGCCGCGACCCAGAGAAGCGAGAGCAGGAGCGCGCCCCCGGCGCCGCCGCTGCGCATCTCGCTGCAGCCGCTCCGTGGGCTCCTGGAGGAAAGCCGCGAGCCCACTCCGCACGCTTCGCAGGGCAGGACGCTGCTGCTGCTCCCCTTGCCTGGCGTCGCCTCCCGCCAGCCGGCCCCTCGGACACACCCCCGCCGACCTCGGCCGCGCCCAGCCCCTCCCCGCCCCTCCCCGCCCCCCGCCCGGCCGCGGAGTCCCCTCCCCCCGGGAGGGCGCCGGGGTTGGCCCGGGGCGGCGCTCGGGCCCTCGGCCGGCCCTGCACTCTGCCTGGCGCGACCGGGACACGGCACCCGCGGGGTGACCCGCCGCAGGGCCCGGGTCCGAGTTGGGGGTGGACGGAGAAGTGGGCTGGGAAGCAAGAGAAAAATCTGCACAAGTGGGCCGGGAGGTTGGATTCCGAGAAAGTATTTGCCCTGTTGACCCTGCCGCCCGGCGGTGACTCTGCAGTCCCCGCGGGCCCGGGGCCCCGACCGACGCGCGCAGCCCAGACCTGGCCTCGAGCCGGCCCCTCGGGACCGACCCGGGGCCCGCCTGACCGCCCCCCACCCCTAGGCTGTCGACCCAGGATTTTGTGAGGATTTTTTCTTTCTGAAAACGAGTTGTAACTTGTTCCCCACTTTGCCTAAGGAATCTGCAAGAAGGGTCTCTCGGACTTAATGATTATTATTAGATATCGTTACTGCTGGAGAAAGAGGATTCATTCTTTTGAAGGCTTAGTCTTAACACGAAATTTCAACTCCTTTTTTTTTTTAACTATATCTGGTCCCCTTTAAAGAATTTTTAATTTCCTCTGATTTTTTTCTTTCAAAAATATTCATAACACTTTGCAGATCTCACATTTCGTAATATAAACAAAATTTTAAGTCTCTTATTGTCCCATGTTCTCATTTTATCTCAGTTGTGTGAATCAATTTGACAACTCTACGGACTCATTTTCCTAGGAACACTCCCTTACACATTTAATGAGTAAAATTTAATTATAGTACTCGGATTTTTTTAAAATCATGAAAGTATGGAACAAAACGGTACAGTTTGGCCCTTCTTCATAAAGGATGCAATGGAGTTCAGTGAAATGGTACCCCTAGAGTACGAAATTTAAAACACAGATGTTCTTAACGATTAAATGTTAAAGTACTGAGTATCTGTAATAATTATTAAACAAATGCTTAAGTAAATTGAGTACTTAAGTAATTAAGTATTAAGTATATAGGTATTAAAATACAAACTTATAAGTATTTCTGCACTGAAATAACTGTACACACATTTAAACACTAGGTGTATATCTCTTAGGATATCTTAAAGTGCATTAATATAGATTCTCATGTGCTCACCACACTTCTGTATGACTGGCAGATAGTTCCCTTGTGTGAGAGAGGAGGCAGCGTGTTTCCAAGGTCAGCAAATGTCTGGGCCAGAGCTAGAGCTCAGTTCTGGCTCCTAGTCCAGTGCCCTCTGCCACACCACACTGAAATCATGGAGGATGAAATCAAATCACAAGAGGTCCTCAGTCTCCCCATATCCTGGGTTCCTAGAAATTCAGGCTGGAGGTCAGTCAGACCTTATCTTTAAATGGCAGGCAGGGACCTCACGCTTGTGGTTTCAAGGGAGGCAAGCCCCCAGCCCATCTGGGGAGTGAATAAGAAGTGTCAAAAGTTGCAAATTGGCACAGTTTATCAATGCTTAAAATTAAGCAGAAAGATTTCAGCAAAAGAATTTCAGAAGCTGACAAACCAAACAAACTTGGATAAAATGGAGCAGAAAAAAATGTCACAATTCTTCATGTCTCATAAAACCCTGTAGTACAAATGTTTCCATTCTTTTGCATGCTTGGTAAATATCTGAAATACCTAGAGTACCATGGAGGTGCAGGGCTGGCTTGTTCAAAGTGAAAATGAGTGTAACTAGAATGCTCATGTTTTGTGAGAAAGTAAAACTTCAACTCAACTAGGCACAAAAAGATGCTTGCTTCAAAGTCACCTATAAATAATGAAAAATTGAAAATGCCAAGCAATAATTAAATGGTTAAGTAATTTATAAATCAACACAATAGGTTATTATGTAGCTATTTTTAAAGTGTGAAACTTTTATAGTTTGAAAAAATACTGATATGTTAAGTGAGAAAAGCAAAATTCTAAATAGTATGAGCATTCTATTGCAAATGAGGAACTAGAGAACAGCAGTCCCCAACCTTTTTGGGATGAGGGACCGGTTTCATGAAAGATAATTTTTCCATATGGGGGGGGGAGATGGTTTCAGGATGATTCAAGCGCATTACATTTATTGTGCACTTGGGCAAGTTCCCTCCTCAGTAAAATAGAGATCATAGTAGTGCCTACTTCATTCGTTCAACATTTTCTGAGTTGATACTAAGTGCCAGGTGCTAAGGATGTACCATTAAATGAGAAAGACATATGATGGGCACCACTGGTGTGGAGCATTCAGCCTGGTAGTTAAGACAGAAAAAAGGGAAATAATCATAAATTTAATAAGTGCTATAAAGGAAACAACTGGTTGGTAAGATAGAAAATGGGAGGACCAGGCATTGACTGGGCAGTTTGGGAAGGTTTTGCTAAGGTTTGTTGTGAGCATTCAAAACTGAGCCAATATGTATAAGTCACCAGCACTCTGCCTAGCACTTGTCAAATGATTGATACAGATGAATTCTTATTTCAATACTTTAATATTGGCTGGGCACGGGTGGCTCACGCCTTTAATCCTAGCACTCTGGGAGGCTAAAGCGGGAGGATCACTCGAGTTTAAGACCAGCCTGAGCAAGAGTGAGACCCCATCTCTACTAAAAATAGAAAGAAATTAGCTGGACAACTGAAACTATATAGAAAAAATTATCCAGGCATGGTAGCACATACCTGTAGCCCAGCTACTCAGGAGACTGAGGCCAGGAGCATCGCTTGAGCCCAGGAGTTTGATGTTGCTGTGAGCTAGGCTGAAGCCACGGTGTTCTAGCCAGGCAACAGAATGAGACTCTGTATAAAAAAAAAAAAATCTCTAATACCATTATATTTTTCCTTTATTAAAAAAAAAAAGCTTGATTATGACCATTTTCAAACACAGGGCTCAGACAGAGTGGGATGGGCTAGATTAGAACTTTTCAAAACCACCTGGGGGATCCTGTAGACATACAGATTCCAATTCAGCAGATCTGGGTTGGAGGCCTGAGCTTCTGCATGTCTAACTAGCTGCCAGCGATGCTGACGCTGCTGTTGGGCAGAGCACACTTCGAGCATCAGGTGCTAGCTTGGCCTCCTCCATCTTGCCTGCAAATTGAAATCAACGGAGGAATCTTTAAAAATACTGATACTGGCTTCCACCCTCAGAGGTGGTCATGCAATTAGTGTGGGGTACAGCTTGGCCATCCCTATTTTTTTAAAGCTCTCCAGGTAATTCTAATGTGCAGCAAAGTTTCAGAAACACAGCTCGACTGCCCTGCTCCTGTACGTAGGCAACCCAGGTCTGGTCCTTGGAGGCTGAGCAGGCTGGGGGAGCCAGCTTCAGAGGAATGCAGTCACAGGCAGTAAAAGGGAGCTCAGCCTGGCACGTGCTTTTCCTTGTATCCTGACACCCCCATAGCAAGAATCTAGCCATTATGCAGAATATGGAGCAGGACTCTGTTTCTCTGGAGGGTTGGTGCAAGCAAGGCTGCACCTTAGTTCTCCAGGAACTGAGATACCAGGCAGGGACTCGGGCACAAGAGCACCAACCAGCATCCAGGCACTAGGCTTGGAGCATAGAGCTGGGGATGTGGTTACAAGGAAAGGAGCGAGAAGTCAATTGTTAAAATCAGTTATGAGGTCAGGGTCTGATGCGGGTCAAAGCTGGAGAGGCTAAGCAGAGAAGTTCCTTAAGGTCTCGCGGCTGTAAGTAAGGCAGTTGGGAAACAAAGCGTTCAGCAGGGGTGAGGGACATGCAGACAAAGAAGGCAAATTAAGGGTGGTAGGCAGAATAATGGTCCCCAAAAGTTGTGCCCATCCTAATGGCTGGAACCTGGGAAAGTGTTGTATTATATGACAGAAGGACTTTGCAGGTGTGACTAAATGAGGTTCTTGAGATGAGGAGACTATTCTGAATTATCCGAGCAAACCAGTATAATCCAGTGGAAGTCCCTGCGAGTGCAAGAGGAGGGTGGGAGAGGCAGATTCAGTGAGGGGTGTAGGAAGGACCCAGTCTGCCATTGCTGGCTGTGAAGGTGGGGAGGGAATCGTGAGCCAAGGAATGTGTGCAGCCCCAGCTCCTGCAAGGGCGAGGAAGCACCATCCCTTGGAGCCTCCAGAAAGAACTAGCTCGAAGTGAAACCCTGTTCTGGACATCTGACCTCCAGAACTATAAGATAATACATTTGTGTTGCTTTAAGCCCCTACGTGTATGGTAGTTTGTTACAGCAGCGTTAGGGGACTAATCATGTTAGGAAAAGACTGTGTCCCAGAAATGCAGTGGCGGTAGTGTTAGGGCAAAAGTAATGAGTAGCTATATCTGAATCTAAAGAGAGAGTGAAGATTCCATTTGTGTCAGTGATAAAGAAAGGACAGAAGAAGTAAGAATTTGGAGAAATTACCTGAATTATTGGGGGAGAAAGAAAGAAGAATAATGGTCTCAGAGGATAGTAGTGGAGAACCCGGGGCTGGGGAGGAACAAGATTGCTATTCTGAGGGACCATGAGGTTTGTAAGCCTTGGCTGTCATGCAAGAAATGCTATCAACTCTGTGAACAATTTGGAGAAGCAGCTATAAAGTGATAGGCAGGACACTGCTTATATTCCCAGGTGACAGACTCCTATTGTCTCCCAAAATCCGGGCTCCTGTCCTTCTGAGCACTTGGTCACCAGTAGGCACTGCACTGCCACCTCCCTTGCAGCTAGGTATAAATCTGTATCAGTCTGCTCAGGCTGCTATAACAGAGTGCCACACATGGGGTGGCTCAAACAGCACAAACCTATTTTCTTACAGTTCTGAGGCTAGAAGTCCCAGATCAAGATCTGGTAGGATTCAGTTTCTGGTGAAGACTCTCTTCCCAGCTTGCCTGGCCACCTTCTCACTGTGTCCTCATGTGGTGGAGAGAACAGCGAGCTTTTATAAGTGTCTCTTCTTATGAGGACGCTGATTGTATTGGTTCAGGGCCCTGACCTCATGACCTCATTTAACCTTATTCACTTCCTTAGGGGTTCGCTCCATCTCCAAATACAGCCACCCTGGGGTTTAGGGCTTCAATATATGAATTTTGGGGAGACATAAACATTCAGTCCATCACAGGTTCTCACTCGGTTCCGGCCAGTAGGATGTGAGCAGAGGAAAAGTTTCAACTTCAGGACCCTCCAACTCAAGATGACCTCCGTGCCCTAAACACTGGGTATGTTCCCTTTTTACCATCTTAAATTCAGATGTTGTTCTGCCACACAGCTTCAACCCCACAGGGGTGGATCACTCTTAGAGGATGGTGAAGCAACGAGATGGAAGGGAAGTGAATAACTTTATGAAAAAGGCACCACCGTGCTGCCTGGACCACATTGTGGCTGAAAGAAATGAAAGAGTATCCAGTTCAAGCCATTGTATTTTACAGTCCTTTATAAAGGCAACCTAGTCTCACCTTAAAATATCTTATAGCCTGAATAGCCAGGCTCTTCTCAGTATAGTTAACAAAAGTAAATTATCATGGATTTCCAGCAGATTATCTATTTTGAAATTAAAAATAGAAATATATTAAGCTTAATTAAACAACAAAGTATAATAGCTACTCCACAAGAGTCAGTTTCAAAAGAAAGAAAAGAAATACCCCTTCAAAGCTGAAGTGTGGGCTGGGCGCGGTGGCTTACGCCTGTAATCCTAGCATTCTGGGAGGCCGAGGCAGGAGGATCGCTCAAGGTCAGGAGTTCGAAACCAGCCTGAGCAAGAGTGAGACTCTGTCTCTACTAAAAATAGAAAGAAATTAATTGGCCAACTAAAAATGTATAGAAAAAATTAGCCAGGCATGGTGGTGCATGCCTGTGGTCCCAGCTACTCAGGAGGCTGAGGCAGAAGGATCGCTTGAGCCCAGGAGTTTGAAGTTGCTGTGAGCTAGGCTGATACCACGACACTCTAGCCCAGGCAATAGAGCGAGACTCTGTCTCAACAACAACCACAACAAAAAAATGCAGGAATCAGACTGCCTGGGATGAAATACCAGCTTTCACATTTACTTGACCGGGTGATCTTTGGAAAATGATTTAATTTTATTGTCCTCAGTTTATTCATCTATAAACTGGAAATAAAAATAAGAGCTATGTCAAAAGATCTTATTCTGACACTCAAATGACATGATGAACATAAAATTCTTAGCCTAGTGCCTGGTGTCAAGTGAGCATTCAATAATTCCTTTCTTCTATTGTATCATCATCATGATTGTGGCTCAGCAAGCAGTGTGGCACAGCTGCTTGAGAACGGTAATGCACGTCTATAATCCCAGCACTCTGAGAGGCCCAGGCGGGAGGATCGTTGGAGCTCAGGAGTTCCAGACCAGCCTGAGCAAGAGCGAGACCCTGTTCCTACTAAAAAAATAGAAAGAAATCAGCTGGACAACTAAAATATGTATATATATACTTATAA
The DNA here is from genome assembly GCA_963574885.1 of Lepilemur ruficaudatus. Taxonomy (NCBI): domain Eukaryota; kingdom Metazoa; phylum Chordata; class Mammalia; order Primates; family Lepilemuridae; genus Lepilemur; species Lepilemur ruficaudatus. The sequence goes on along the minus strand of CAUYRT010027651.1, from coordinate 13,539 downwards.
ATATATATATAAATTAGCCCGGCATGGTGGCGCATGCCTGTAGTCCCAGCTACTCGGGAGGCTGAGGCAGGAGGATTGCTTGAGCCCAGGAGTTTGAGGTTGCTGTGAGCTAGGCTGACGCCATGGCATTCTAGCCCAGGCAACAGAGTGAGACTCTGTCTCAAAATAAATAAGTAAATTAATTAATTAATTAAAAAAATAAAAATAAAATAGCAATGCGGGACTCTAACGAAGGTGGCAGATTTGTCAGCACATGATTGCAAAAGGATGTTGGACACAATCATCTGCCTTCTTGTTTATATAGAAAGAAACACAGGAGACTCAGATGGGAGATTCAAGCTAGGAAAAATTTTGGCAAGGAATTGGTCATTAGGGAACTTGGTGGGTATGTTTTCCTTTTATAGAGGAAATTGGAGGGGTCTAGAAGACAGCTGTTCATACGGACATGTAAACAGCATTTGTCCCCTGCACTCTGCAGGACATCCCTGCCTGCTGGGTATCTGTAACAATAAAACCTTTCAACAGGAAAGTTCTACTTTGGAATCAAAGTTTGTAATAGAAGCAGCAAATAAGAAATGTATAGCTAGTAACCAATTATCTGAAAAATCAGAAATATACCTTTATAAAGATACTTGTCATTGTGTTATTTTTTATCTGCTATGTTTTTGGAGAAGATGCTTGTAAGTCATCATGTTGCTCATCGTTATGGGGGCTTCCTCCTGCTTTTTATTAAATTCTCCTACTATTTGTTCCTGATGGAGGCAAATATCCTATAATACAATATTCTACATTTTCTATTCTCCAAAAGCTTCTTTTCTTGACTTTTGCCTCACAATACCTACTTTTCTCATTTTATAACACCTCTCCAGACCCTTCATCAAGAAGCCAATTTAGAGTCAAATAACTTGTAAAGCTGGCATTGGCCTAGTGGCAAACACAATAGTCAAATATTAGGAAGAAGTCATTACTAAGAAATAGCATTTTTTGCATAAAGAGACAGCATTCTTTTATCAAAAAATCTTTTACTGGATCTCTTTAATCTTGAGAAGCAACACTGGATATTAGAAAGTCAGAAGACTGAGATTAAAACTGTATCTCTAAAAATTATTAGCTATTTGACCTTAAACAGGTCAGTTACCTTCTCTGATCCTCAGTTTCTCTCCTTTGTAAAATTTGAATGACAATATCTCTCAGTAGAAGTTGTAATCACTACCTCTAATGACAGTGATAATCACAGCTACCATGTATTGAATCTTAAACTTGTACTTTACACACATTATCTCACTAATTCTGCTTAAATTTCCAACTCCACCTGTCCCGGGACTGCATCATGGCAGCTGAACATGGCTGAAGAACCACGCTGACAGATCACACTTCAACAATCTTTAGTGGGCCTTTAGAATTGCCAGGCAATCATAATCCTTGCTCTAAACTGTTCACCTTCCCACTGAGTAAGCCCATCCTTTCAGAGCTCAGCTGCGTTTCCTTCTGCCTGCGGTGCCATCCCTTCCTTTCTCCACTTTAAATTCCTGGTCCTCCTTCAGGACCCAAGTCAGACATCTTCTTCCCTAGGCAGCCTTCTGGGACTATTCCAGAACTCAAGAACTGCTGCTCCTTTGTTGCGCCAAGGTGCTTTGTAACACAAGCTCTGTTGCAACTGTTGTTGATTTTATGAACATGTTTTTCCTATTAAACAAAGAACTCATGCTCCTTGTCATTTTATGTTAACACTCCCCACAGTATCTGAAACTTGATAAAATTTGTTGACTATGATAGTAATGTCGCTTGTGAATTTGTGCATCTGCTATGTTCCACGCACTATGCCAAACCTGTTGCATACACCATTTCCAAATGCTGTGAAAGTCCCAAAGTGGCAGAAAGTAATGTAACCTACAAAATATAAACAGCTCTGAGTCACAAGCAACAAAAGCTGACTCTGGCCACTGCAAACAAAGGCAAGTTGATCAGAGAAATAGCCCAGCAGGGAGAACTCGGTTCACAGACTCCACAGCAACCTGGAGGATGGGCCTTGGAGAAAAGATAGGAACTGAGAGAGTTACAGATGCTAGGCAACAGAGTCCACGGCCAAGGTCACCCACCAAAAACAGCGCAGCTGAAGCAGACTACAGCACTGGGAGCTGTCTGACCTTCAATTGTTCCATGCATCTTTGTTTCATTAGCTCAAGGTTCAAAGCTTGGGGAACCAGCAACCGATTGGCTGAGCTTCTTCCATTGTGTGCCCAAGGTGGGCGTAGAAGCCTTGACCCCCTCTCTTCCATCTCAGGAGCTGGGAGTAAAAAAGAGGAAAGCAAGGTTTTACACATGGGGAATTCTCCCTGGAGAGAGAACAGGGTGCTGAGAGGAGGAGATGATGTTGGCCAACAACCAAAATAATGAATGTCTTCTACAGGTGGCCAGGAAGAGCTTCAGGAAGGGAGTGAGACTCCAACAGTCAGTGCAGACTAAGTGCAATTTAGAACGGCAGAACACAATATAAAAGTTGTGTGAAATAGCCACAGCAAGGAAATAGAGACCACATGGGACATGTTTGGATGGGCTGGAGCCATAGGCAGACTGTATGGGACACAAATGAAAGAGGCCCCAGCCCTGGGGCTGCTGGCCCCCCAATCCAGTCTGTTCCTGTCAGCTGCTGGAGATTCTCCTCCCTCCACTCTGGACTTGGATGGAACGCCATGCCACACCATGTACCATCTGGTACCCCAGGCAGCAACTGAATGGGGCAGATGACGAAAACCAGAAGTGGGGGGCAGTTTACACCCTGTGGGATGAGAAATGGAAGACAGAGGGAACTAGACTGAGGAGCTGCTCCTGTTTCTGTCCCCCACGCACCACTGCAAGGCCCAGCCTCCTTGCAGCCCGCCTGGAGAAGTGCAGCGTGCGACACCCCTGCCAAGCCCCATGCTGGGGTTCTTCCTGGCTCATCTTGAGGCACCTCCTTGGCTACATGTCACTTGGGGCCACTCCCCATCTCTCCTCCTTCACTCCTCATTTTCTTCCATGTTGCCATGAATTTGCACATCTCAAATAAAGCATTAGCATTTTAATTTTTGCTTCAGGTTCTGTTTATGGAGATACTGGACTAAGAAAGGATCCTTTGAATGGAAAAATGAGTGAGAAGTGGGGAATAGGTTTGAATACTCCAAAGTATTCAAAGAAACTGGGGATGAGGAATCTGAGCTTGAGGCAGAGATGATGTGAAATTATTATAGATTCTTAAGCTGAAAAACATGACAAAAATCTTTTTTTAAGGGCATTCTTTCTGCTAGCAGAAAACAGAAGGAGTGGAATTGAGAGAGGTGGAAGGTGGGCATTGGGGGGAGGGAAGGAGGCTGTGGAAGGAGAGTGTGGCAGTGAGAATGGAACAGAGAGAATAAAATGAGATTTCAAAAGAAGACATGTGACTTAGTGACTAATTGGACACAGATGATCAAGGAAATTGGGGATTTAAAGTTTTCTTTCTGAGAATGAGAAAAATAGGTTAGGTAGGTTGGTGACAGGGGAGAGAAAATAGTGAGCACAGTTTGATCACTGTTGTTTAGATGTTACCAGATAGTCAAATGGCCGTGTTAGAAAAACAGCTGGAAATTCAAGACAGATGGAGATTGCGGCTAAAGCTGGAGGGTTCAGTCTTCTCTGCATGATCCGAAAGCCACTGACGTGAAGGAGCTCACCAAATGAGACTGTGCAGGGAAAGGTCAGGAGGAACGGAAGTAAAAATGGCTCCTGGGAGATGGTGGAAGTCTTCCACAAAAAGGAGTCCAGGATTGACCCAGTGAAGGTGAGAGTTAGAATGAAGACTTTTGAAGAAGGAGAAAGGACAAAGGAGGAAACAATGGTCGTGGTGAATACACCAGAAAGTTACAGAGAAGATAAGTGATGTGCCTTTTACTGAGTGTTTACTATGCCAGCTGCTTAATCTTTACATGCAAGAAAAATATTCACATTTTACGGATAAAGCAATAGAGGTTTGGGAAGGTTAGCTAACTTGCTCAGATTTGCAGAGCTAAAAAGTGTATCTATTGGTTTTTGCTATGTCACAAATCAACCCCAACCTTAATGGTTTAGAGAAACTATCATTTATTTTCCTCAAGATGATTCTGTGGGTGGGCAAGTGGACAGGCTCAGCTGGGTGCCTCTTCTGCTGGCCTTCCTGGACTCACTCAAGTATCAAATCCAGGTTAAGAAATAAGATGGAGTAAGGGGAGCTCAGCTGGGAGGCATGGAGCTAAACACAGCAGTTCTCCATAGTCAAAGGAAGCTAATAGATTGAGAATCAGAAATTAGAACTAAATTAGAATTAGAACAAAATATCCAAAATAACAAGAATGGGGAGTAAATTTATTGAGTATGGCAGAAAGCAGTTGCTGTAGCACATAATAATAACCGTAATTATTAGAGCTAACAGCTCCTGAGCATTTGTAACGTCTAGAGACTTCTCTAAGGGCTTTTGTGCATTATCTCACCGAATCCCTACAGCAGCCCTATGAGATAAGAAAGGCTAGAGGAAGCAGTCATGAAATGCCTAAGTAGCTTAATCAAGGTGGATCTAGGCAGAGATCCGCGGATGGGCAGATGGGCAGAGGGGTGTGGCATTTGGAAATTGGAAGAAAGGTTTGATTTAGTGATTTCACTAAGAAAAAGAAAAAAGTTCTAAAAGAAAGGAGGGTGGGAACTATAAGTCTAATATGTTGAAAGTCATCAACATGGATATTGAAATCTGTAAGAATAATAATGAATAATAAGGTATAAAATTTTAGCAAACCGAGCTCTGAAATATCCAGAGAAATACAGGTTGTGAAAATGTTATACAATATTGTAAAACAGAAAAAGACAAACACACGGCTGGGCATGGTGACTCATGCCTGTAATCCTAGCACTCTGAGAGGCTGATGCAAGAGGATCGTCTGAGCTCAGGAGTTGGAGACCAGCCTGAGCAAGAGCAAGACCCCGTCTCTACTGAAAAAATAGAAAGAAATTAATTGGCCAACTAAAAATATACAGAAAAAATTAGCCGGCATGGTGGCACATGCCTGTAGTCCCAGCTACTCAGGAGGCTGAGGCAGAAGGATTGCTTGAGCCCAGGAGTTTGAGGTTGCTGTGAGCTAGGGGGATGCCATGGCACTCTAGCCCAGGCAACAGAGTGAGATTCTGTTTCAAAAAAAAAAAAGATAAACACAGGAGGGGATCCAGCATCAGAATATGCTAGGTTATATTGCAGTAACAAACAACTCTTAATCATTGTGGCTTAATAGTGGGCTCTGTTCACTATTGTAATTCAGAGACCCAAGATGAGGCAGGAAATTATGTTTTCATTGTATATTCGCATTACAACTGAAGCAGGAAAAGAAGGAGGTCACACACTGGCTCTGAAAGTTTCCATTTATATTGCACAGGCTTGGACAACTCACCTGGTCATGCCCAACCTCAAGACGGCATGAGAGTAGAATCCTAGGATGTGTCTGTAAGTGGAGGAGAACCAGAAATATTGGGGAAACAGTGCTAATAAGGTCCACAGAGAAAGAGAAACTCTTGTACACGATGCAAGGACATGGCTGGGAGACACAGAAGGACAAGAACTCAGGTCTGGGAATTCTGGTTGAGTGTATAGAAGAACCAGAGAGCGGGAGACATAGGGATGGGCAAGATCCAGCCATTCTGGGATCCAAAGCAAAGCCAGGATCGCTCTCCACAAGCTGGTTGTGCATATGGAGTTTGCTGCAAACAGAGAAGCTTATTATTAGAGCAGCTGGGGGTTCTCCTGAGGCCCCCTGTCCAGGAAACTCCAACTGGTGTAAGGATGGGAAGTTCTTTTCCTTCTGTTCCAGACATTCTCCAAGTCTCTCCTGAGACAAAGTATTACCAATTCAAGGTGTGATATGAGAAATTTACTAGAGGCGAGAAAGGCCTTAAGGTCTGGGGGATGGGCATGCTTGTAGCTCTGACTTGGGCGGTGCAAAGGCAATTTATGTAACCAAAGAGTTTATACTCCAGTAATACTCTGAAATTTAAAAAAAAAAGAAACCTACAAAAAAAAAAAAAAAAGGAAAGAAAGGGCTGGGCATGGTGGCTCACACCTGTAATCCTAGCACTCTGGGAGGAGGATCATTTGAGCTCAGGAGTTTGAGACTACCCTGAGCAAGAGCGAGACCCTGTCTCTACTAAAAAAAATAGAAAGCAATTAGCTGGACAACTAAAAATATATAGAAAAAATTAGCCGGCATGGTGGTGCATGCCTGTAGTCCCAGCTACTTGGGAGGCTGAGGCAGGAGGATGGCTTGAGCCTGGAGTTTGAGGTTGCTGTGAGCTAGGCTGACTCTACGGCACTCTAGTCTGGGCAACAGAGTGAGACTCTGTCTAAAAAAAAAAAAAAAAATCAAAGAAAGAAAGAAAGAGAAAAAGAAAGACCTTAAGAAAGAAGTGACTAGAGTCCTGTTATCTCGAGGCATATAGCTGGGCATTTGCTGGGGCTCTGATGGAGACCGTTTACAAAAGCAAATATTTCAGCTTTTGCTAGGTATCTAAGCTGTACTCATCATTATAATTCTGCAGTAGATTTAGCTTTTACCTTTCTGACAATTAAGGGCTACATAGTTTTCATTTTCTCATAAAAGAAACCATGGACATTTATCTTCAGAGACAAACATTGAAGTGTAGATAAATTCCAGAATGAAATTATTTGTGAGTTATCAACATAATGGATAATACTTTTAGTTACAGATTTCCAAGACACAGTGCTATTCAAACAGATTCTCATATTAACCTTCTTTAGAGCCCCAGGCACAGCTTTACATCTTTATTAACTCAAGGAAGGCTTTTAGGAAGGGAAGGGACTGAGATAATGAGGCCAGGTTTGTTTGTTTACTGATTATCTGCATTCCTAAGGTATTTAGGACATAAAGAATCTAAAAGAATTCACTGACTATTTTTCTATTAGATTGTCTTTCTTAAATATCAGATGTTTCAAGTGAGCCTGTACCAGATCTCAGTTAATTAATGCCTGAGTTCTTTAACAAGTACCAAGTAGCAGAGAAGCTATGCACAGCTCTGTAACTCACCCATAACATGCTAGAGAGAAGCTGGGACCAGCCTAGGCCCATCGTCATGAGAACAACTGGTGTAAGGCAAACTTCTTAAATTTCAGTGCAGACCTTAGAGAAGGAAGCAAAACATATGTAATGGGGAAAAATAAACATTTCAAGAGCAAAGCAGCATATGTCTTTCCTCTCTGAGAGTTAGGCCAAAAATGACCTCCCTTCAAAGCCAGGAGACAAGCTAAGCAGCCAAGGCTTGAAAATAAAATAACCCATATGGAGTGAAGGGAAAGAGTTTAAAGAAGGTCACATACCACATGTGCTGGTCACAATCGCACAGATTTTTCGGGGGGAAACTTAATCTACTCTTGCCGAAGTTGCCCACTCATTGAACTGGAGGATTTGCTTGATGCGTGACTTTCAATTGAATAACTATTTTTCATTAACATTCTGCACAGTTTGGTTATCAGGAATGTTTTAATAGTCAATCACTATTCATGAATAGTTGGATGTTAATTATGAGATGATTATATCACTTTAATAAGGACGTTTGTTCTCCAAAGCCTGCATACAGATGACCTTGGGGAGAAGACACTGCTGTTGTAACCCCGCCTTCCTTCATGCTGACAAACACCCATTTTATCCAGGGGACAGACGGGCTGTGTGGAGGGGAAGTGAGGCTCCTTCCCACCCCAGGGAGGGAACCGTGATAAACTGAAGTTGGTCAGGATGATTCTATTCTGTTCTATTCTGTTTGCCAGTGACTGGCCTTGATATGGGCTCTTTTTCCTAATTAGCATTATTGAAGTATATTTTATATATAAGAAAATCCAGAAATTTTAAGTGTATAATTTTGTAAGAATGTAAATAGTCATAACCACCTGCACATTTATGATTAAAAAACATTTTCCTCACCCCCAGAAAGTTCCTACTGTCTTTTTGTGGTCAGTCCCCCACTCATTACGGAACCACTATCCTGCCTTATGTCACTATAGGTTAGCCCTTTACAAGTTTCATATAAATGGAATTTTACAGCACATAGTCTTTTGTGTTTATTTTCTTTCACTTAACGTAATGCTTTTGAGATTTATCTATGTGGATGTGTGAACCAGTAGTCGGTTCCTTTCATGGCTGAGGGAGTAGCTTTCCATTGTATGGATATACCACAATTTATTTGGCAATTTGGATGATTTGCAATTGTTGGTTCTTGTGCATAAATGTTTTATGAACATTCAAATGCAAATCTTTGCATGAACATGTGTTATCGTTCCTAGGAGCAGGATTTATGAGTCTTATGGTAAAAATTAATATATACAAACTCTTTAAGAAGCTGCAAAAATGCTTTCCAAAGTGGTATTTCCATCAACAATAAAATTCCAAGATTTCTAGTAGCTCCACACCCTCACTTATCTTTGGTATTATCAGCATTTTTAATATCAATGATTTTAGTAGTTGTGTCTCATTGTAGTTTAATTTGCGCAACAAGTGATATGACATGATATTGAGCATTTTTTTCTGTGCTTATTTGCCATTTGTGTATCTTATTTGGTAAAATACCTGTTGAAATCTTTTGCCTATTGTCTTTTTAATTCAGTTGTTTGTCTTTTTGATATTAAGCTGTGTAAGCTCTTTGTATATTCTGGATATAAACTGCTTGTCAGATATGTTTTCCCATTATTTTCTGCTAGTACGTGCTTGTCTTTTCATTTTCTTTGTAGTAATTTTTTTTTTTCTTTTTTTTTTGAGACAGAGTCTCACTCTGCTGCCCGGGCTAGAGTGAGTGCCGTGGCATCAGCCTAGCTCACAGCAACCTCAAACTCCTGGGCTCAAGCAATCCTCCTGCCTCAGTCTCCTGAGTAGCTGGGACTACAGGCATGCGCCACCATGCCCGGCTAATGTTTTCTATATAGTTTTAGTTGTCCAATTAAATTCTTTCTATTTTTAGTAAAGATGGGGTCTCGCTCTTGCTCAGGCTGGTTTCGAACTCCTGACCTTGAGCGGTCCTCCCGCCTTAGCCTCCCAGAGTGCTAGGATTACAGGCATGAGCCACCTCACCCGGCTTTATAGTAACTTTTTAATTAAAATAACTTTAGAACGCTTTTAGATTTACAGAAAAAGTAAGCCGATAGTATGGAGTTCCCACACACTCCCCCATCCTGTCCATAGTTTCCTCTGTATTGTATATTTGTTGTAATTAATTAACTAATATCAATATATTGTTATTAACTAAAGTCTATACTTTATTCAGATTTCCCTAGTTTTTACTTAATGTCCTTTTTTTCTGTTCTAGGATCCCATCCAAGACACCACATTTTATTTAGGCTCTTCTTGGCTGTGAAAGTTTCCCAGACTTTCCTTGTTTTTGGTGACCTTGACAGTTTTGAGGAGTACTTGTCAGGAATTATGTGGGATGTCTTTCTGCAGAAATTTATCTGATTTTTTTTTTCATGATCACACTGGGGTTATGAGTTTTAGGAGGAAGATCACAGAGGTAAAGTGTTACTTACATCACATCATATCATATCTACCTATCTATATATGTATAAATGATCTACATATTTTTGACTGTTAACGTTGGCCTTGACCACCTGGCTGACGCAATGTCTGTCAGGTTTCTCCACTGTCTCCACTGCAAAGTGACTCTTTTTTGCCCCTTTCCATGTTGTATTCTTTGGAAGGAAGTCACTGCTATGGTTTCAATGATGTTGGTCCCTCCGAAATTCATGCTGAAGCTTAATCCCCACTGTGGTGGTATTAAGAGCTAGGGCCTTTGGGGGTGGTTAAGTCATGAGGGCAGCCCTCGCTGATGGATTAGGGCCTTATTATTACTAAATGGCCTTGTGGGAGTGGGTAAGTGTTTGCTCTGACTCTATTATCTAGAAGACTTTCTGTAAAAAAAAGATGGGTTTATTTCTCACGTAAATGTTTGATATAATTTACCAGCAAAGTCTTAGGAACATGAGTTTTCTTTGCGGAGGATTTTAAGCTATGAATTAAATTTCTTTATGGATAGAGAGCAATTAAAGTTAACTATTTCTTCTCAAAAACCTTGTATCTTTATGGAAATCCGTCCATTTTATTTAAGTTGTGAATTTTTGTCATAAAATTATTCACATTAATTTCCTTGTTATCTAGAGGTTTTCTAGGAATATCATTTCTCTTACCTAGGATACTAATAATTTATTTTCCCTACTTTTTCTTGATCAGTCTGCATGGGGCTTTTTCAAGTACGTTGATCTTTTCAAGAACCAGCTTTTGGTCTCATTGATTTTCTCTGTTATTTTACTGCTTTCTCTTTCGCTGATTCTGCACTTCATGATTTTCATCCTTCTGCTTACTTTGGGTTCCATTTGCTCTTTTTTTCCTAGTTTCCTTAGGTGGAACTTAGATTATTGATTCAAGAACTGGCTTTTTTCTGACATATTTTTTTCACTGCAAATTTCCATCTAAGCACTGCTTTAGTTGTACCCCACGTATTTTGATATGTTTTGATTTTGTGTGTTGTTTAATTTCCATATATTTGGGTATTTTTCAGATATCTTTCTGTGGTTGATTTTTAATTCAATTTAGTTGTGTTGAGAGAATATATTTTGTGTGATTTAAATGCTTTTAAATTTATTGAGATTTGTTTTATGGTGCAGAGTATGGTCTATTTTGATGAGTACTATGTGTGCATTCAAAGGGGATGTATATGCTGCTATGGGCAGAGTATTTAATAATTGCCAACTAGGTCAAACTTGTTGACAGTGGTGGTCATGTCTTCTTACCTGATTTATTATCAATTTGTTTTATTAATTATTGAAAATAGAGTGTTGAAGTATCCAAAAATATTCAGGGATTTGTCAAGTTTTTCTTTCAGTTCTTAGTCTCTGCCTTATGTGTGTTGAACCTCTGTTACTAGGAGTATAGACATGTATGGTTGCTATGTCCTTTCAATAATTTGACACGTTTATTATAATAAAATGCCCTTCTTTATCCCTGTTCAAATTTCTTGTTCTGAAATCTACTTAGTCTAATATTAATATAAATGTTCCTGTGCTGTATTTGATTCACGCTTGCGTGGTATACCTCATGCCATCCTTTTACTTTTTACCTAGCCATATCTTCATATTTAAAGTATGTTTCTTATAGACAGTATACAGTTAGGTCTAACTTTATTATCCAATCTAACAATATCTGCCTTTTATTTTATTTTATTTTATTTTTTGAGACAGACACTGGCTCTGTTGTCCAGGCTACAGTGCTGTGGCGTCAGCCTAGCTCATAGCAACCTCAAACTCCTGGGCTCAAGCAATCCTTCTGCCTCAGCCTCCTGAGTAGCTGGGACTACAGGCATGCACCACCACACGTGGCTAATTTTTTATATATATTTTTAATTGTCCAGCTAATTTCTTTCTATTTTTTTTTAGTAGAGACAGGGTCTCACTCTTGCTCAGGTTAGTCTTGAACTCCTGACCTTAAGTGATCCACCGCCTCGGCCTCCCAGAGTGCTAGGATTGCAGATGTGAGCCACCATGCCAGGCCAATATCTGCTTTTTAATTGGAGTATCTATGTAATTTACAAATAATGTAATTATCAATATGCCTAAGTTCAAAACTCCCACCTTCCAGTTTGTTTTCTTTTCTTTTCTTTTTTTTTTTTTTTTTTGAGACAGAGTCTCACTGTGTTGCCCAGGCTAGAGTGCCGTGGCATCAGCCTACTCACAGCAACCTCAAACTCTTGGGCTCAAGCTATCCGCCTGCCTCAGTCTCCTGAGTAGCTAGGACCACAGGCATGCGCCACCATGCCCGGCTAATGTTTTCTATGTATTTTTAGTTGGCCAATTAATTTCTTTCTATTTTTAATAGAGACAGGTCTCACTCTTGCTCAGGCTGGTTTCCAACTCCTGACCTTGAGCAATCCACCCGCCTCGGCCTCCCAGAGTGCTAACATTACAGGCGTGAGCCACCGCGCTCTGCCTCCTGTTTGTTTTCTATTTGCTCAATCTGTTCTTTGTTCATCTTTTCCTCTTTTTATGAGATATCTTGGATGAATTTGGCATTTTTATTATTTCATTTTATCTCTAATTGTGGCTTATTAGTGCTACTTCTTTCCACTTGTTATTATTTTCTAGTTATTGCTCTAAGTTTTACAATACAAAACTTAATTCTTGTTGATATAGTTGTCCACATTTTATTCCTATGTGTATTATAAACCTCAATAAGTGGTTATTGTTTTATTTATTTATTTTTAAATTTAAAATTTTCATGCATCCTTGTGCAGGGCCCGTGCTAATCTTTTCTGTATCGTTCCAGTTTTAGTGTATGTGCTGCCAAAGCAAGCACAGTGGTTATTATTTTTGCTTTAAACGGCAGAGACCTTTTAAATGAATTTTAAAACTAAGAAAAAATCTTTTATTTTACTTTTATTTTTACTCAAAAATTTGCCATACCTGGTGTTATATATTCTGTTGTGAAAATCTAAATTACCATCTTGTTTTATTTTTATTTTGCTTTCTTTTAATGCATCTTGTACCGCAGATCTGCTGGTGATGAATTTTCTCAGCTTGTATTTGTCTAGAGACTTTGTTTCACCTTCATTGTTGAAAGATATTTTCGTCTTCAGGAATAGAATTCTAGTTTGACAGTTGATTTATCTGAGTACTTTAAGGACAGTACTCTATTGTCTTCTGGCATGAATACTTTCTGATGAGGAGTCTGCTATGATTCTTTTTATTTATGTATTTATTTATTTATTTATTTATTTATTTATTTTCGAGACAAAGTCTCGCTCTGTTGCCCGGGCTAGAGAGCTGTGGCGTCAGCCTAGCTCACAGCAACCTCAAACTCCTGTGCTCAAGCAATCCTCTGGCCTCAGCCTCCCAAGTAGCTGGGACTACAGGCATGCGCCACCATGCCCGGCTAATTTTTTCTATATATTTTTAGTTGGCCAATTAATTTCTTTCTATTCATAGTAGAGAGGAGGTCTTGCTCTTGCTCAGAGCTGGTTTCAAACTCCTGACCTTGAGCAATCCACCCACCTCGGCCTCCCAGAGTGCTAGGGCCTCTGTATTTTGACATAATACTCTGGGTCTTGGCACCCTGGGCTGGTGATGTACTGATAATCTAATCTTAAAATGCCTTCAGGGTTAGTCTTCCATTGTCTTGATGAATACGGCTTGACTTCTGCTGTTCCTGACCAATCTCCTTATCAAAGGGTCACTAGGTGCTCTCTCTAGAACATGCCTTTTCATTCTTTTTTTTTTTTTTGGAGACAGAGTCTCACTCTGTTGCTCGGGCTAGAGTGTGGTGGCATCAGCCTAGCTCACAGCAACCTCAAACTCCTGGGCCCAAGCAATGCTTCTGTCTCAGCCTCCCGAGTAGCTGGGACTACAGGCATGCATCACCATGCCCGGCTAATTTTTTCTATATATTTTTAGTTGGCCATTTTCTTTCTATTTTTAGTAGAGACAGGGTCTCATTCTTTCTCAGGCTGGTTTAGAACTCC
>CAUYRT010027650.1:0-38799 GCA_963574885.1 Lepilemur ruficaudatus | reverse complement strand
CCCCCCGCCGCCACCCCCCCCCCCCCCCCCCCCCCCCCCCGCCAACAAAGAATTATCCAGCTCACCATGCCAATAGTGCTGAGGTTGAGAGACCCTTTCCTAGAAGAATGCTTCTCAAACACACTGTTATGCATCAAGGCCTGGAGGGCTTATTAAAATCGGTATTGTCAGCCTGCACCTTCAGAATTTCTGTTTCATTAGGTAGGTCCAATGTAGGGCCTGAAAATTTACATTCCTACTAAGTACCCAGGTGAAGGAGATGCTATTGGTCCAGGGCTGAAACTTAGGGAACAATAACAGAAGGAAAGCTCCCCGAAGCAGGAATCATGGTCTCTTTACTTTTGCATCTCTTTCTTCAGCAATAAAGCAAGGCATAGTATAGTCACTTGAGTCTCTAATTTCTTGGTAACAGCACTCCTCCACCCACACAAGCTATTCGACACCAAGGATCCTTGTATTACACATTAAGAAATAAGAGTTGTTTTTGTTTATTGTTTTGGCAGCTAATTTGAGACCCCTTCTGTTCCTATTGACCCTTCAGCTCATTTACTACCAACCAAAGAAGTCTGACGAGAGTTCACGTGTTTTCCCCGACAGGCCTACCAGTCTGCTCAGGGATGCTTGGATTACACCACCCGGGTAAGATCTGTGCAAAAGAAACAAACTGTCAAATGCAAGTCCCTGCATTTTCTATTTATGATAAAACTACATGGTCCTGCAACCACCTGTCATGCAATTCCAGTTTTCAAAAAGGCCAGAAAATTAATACACACACACACACACACACACACATTCTTTCTCTCACACTTAGTTCTTCAGTCTGGTGCTTGAGCAGGGCCCCTAGAATTTTAACACAATTGGGAATTGGCGAGTCTTGAATGTACTTGCGCTTCCATAACTACATCTCTGGCAGCTGTCCTCTTTAAGATGGTATCTTCCAGGTGCTGCCAATTACCTCTCCTTACATCATTTTCTGGGGGAATATTAAATTCAGTTCCTTTTATCCTGTGCCCAGGGCCAACAATGGAGCAGTTGATCTCCATAATTCAAACATGTCTGATATCTTAGATTCAATGGCCCTGTTTAAGACAGACATTTAATGAAGAACTGGTGAATGAGAGGTTTAATGGCTAAAGTGAAGACATTCCATCTTACAAATCTCTTTTTACTCATGTGGAATCATCAGCCAGTGTTATTGATTTGCATTTACTGATTAGACTTTCTATTGTTTTCAGATGTTAGTATCCTCTGCCGAAGCCTGCAGGCTATTAGTTTCAGGGTAAAGCTTGCTGTCCTGAAAACCAAAGTCTTCTCTTCTGAATTGAAAAAAGTCGAAGCATCCATGATAGCTCAGAGAACCCAATGCTTTCAGAAAGCTGGAAGAAGTATTTCACTAATTGTCTTTACCTTACAACAGTGAGGATCTACACAGAAATAATCAAAATGAATAAAAATGAACACATTCATTCTTTTAAAAATAGCATTGAGGTATAATTTATATATCATAGACTACACCTATTTAAGTGTACAATTCAATGATTCTTAGTAAACTTTAGCCATCACTACTATCTCATTTTAGAACATTTCCATCATCCCAGAAAGAAACCTTGAGCCCATCTGTAGTTACCTACCACCAGCCCCAGTCAGACACTAATCTGCTTCCTACCTCTATAGATTTGCCTTTTTTGAGAATTTCATAAAATGGAATCAGACAGTATGTTATCTTTGTATATGACTACTCTCACTTAGCATAATGTTCTTGAGGTTCATCCATGTTGTAGCATATATCAGCACTTCATTCCTTTTTATTGCCGAACAGTAGTCATTGTATGGATATATCAAATTCTGTTTACTATTCGCCAGTTGATGGACATGTATTTTGTTTGGCTATTACAAATAAAGCTGCTATGAACATTTATGTACAAGGCTTTGTGTGGACATATTTTCATTTCTTTTGGGTAGATTCCTTGAAATCCTGGGTCATATGATAAATCTATGTTTAACATTTTAACAGATGCAAAAGTATTTTCCAAAGTGCCTGTACCATATTACAATCCTACCAGCAATGGATGAGGGTTCCAGCTTCTCCACATCCTCTCTAACATCTGTTATCATCTATCTTTTTTATTATAGCCATACATGGTTCACTCTTAATGATAAAATGTGTGAAAGAATACTTTCAAATTTGTGCCACAAATATAAAAATACAGCCAATATTTATTGAGGGCTTGCTCTCTACAATGTCCTTTAAATAAATTACTGTTCACTTGTCATTAACAAAATGAGATATCATCCATAGTTTACAAATGAAAAAATAGAGTTCAGAAAGGCTAAAAATTTGCCCATGGAATCCCAGCAAGTAGGTGGCAAAATCTGAATTCAAGGCCAGATGTGTGTGACACAAAACTTAAATGCAAGGGTTATCCATGCAGAAGTCAAGACACATCTGAAATAATAAGCATGGGCTTCATTTTACTAATAATGGCCAAGATATTTCCACTAAGTTCATTAAAAAGAGGAATAAACAAATTCAACTGTTTCTAATGACTACAGATTTTCCTTTGAAGAAACTATACTGAAATTCTGGAGAACAATTTCACCTCAAAATTTTCTTTTCAAATGTCAGTCCCACAGTTGTAGTTTTGATTCAGGATTTAACCAGCAAGATATTTATGACAATCAAAACTCAAATGAAACATACTTCATAGCAATGAAAATGCAGAATGGTTTTTATTAACTGTACTGAATCATTTGCTACCATCAAAAGATGTTAATTCTGACAACTGCCGTTCATGTTTGAGTGCTTAAAAACCATTTATTGCCAGTTTCTGGAGTCCCACCTGTGACCGAAGAGTACTGATGTTTCATCTGGCTTGTATTCCATTGCAAACAGGCTGTTGGCAGAATGGTGGCCAAAGTCACTGGATGGAACTGCTCTTGCTGAAAATCTTTACCTTGATGCCTTCTCTGGCTATAACCTCTTCACCTATCTCCTCACTCTCCTACCACCAGCGTGATTCCATCTGATCTGTCCTTTGTCATTCAAAAGGCCATCCTGCTTTCTCAGCCTAATTCTTCTCTGCCTTGGAGGTTCTCTGAACACTGGCTTAAAATGCCCATTTCAGAACAGGTCCACTCATTCCCTTTGGATTATTCATTATTTGACCTGTTTGACACAGATGGTTTGCTAAGGAATACTTGTGTTCCATTTTGTTTTGGACTATCTGATCATGTAGATGCTTGCTGCTCAAAGTATGTTCCGCAGACTGGCAACATCAACATCCTCTGGGAGCTTGTTAGAAATGCAGGATTTCAGGGCTCTTCCCTGACTTACTGATCAGAACCTGCATTTTAGCAATCTTCCCTAGGTTAATTCTATGCACTAGATTATTAACTTTAGTACACACTCCTAGGTCTAACTCACAGACTCCAAACCCCACATTACCCAGTTGAAAATCTGTCTCTACCAGGAGTAATAGCAAGGGACATTTATCATTCAGAAAGCGCTTCCTTCTCTTCTGTCTGCGTGGGTTTCTTCCCTCTGCCTCTAAACATGCTAAAACCACTCTTTTTTAAATAACAACAGAATCGCCTGACTTTGTTACCTCTGAGGAAGAGTGCACTATTGTTCACATTTATCTGCTTCCTCTCCCTGTGGGAGTATTAAACATCCCCATCCTGTTGAACCCAGGTTTTCCTATATGATTTGCTTTGGCCAAAGAAATGTAAGCAAAATGACATGTGTCATTTCTAAGCAGAAGCTTTAAAAATCAGTTGATGCCTTGGCCTCTCTCTATCTCCACTGTCACAAGCCTGGCGATGGCCCACATGGAGGAGGCTCTGTTATATCCAAAGAGAAGACAACATGGAAAGGAATCAAAGGAGACTTATGAAAGCCAACCAGATTTGCTGTTGAAAGTAACAGAGATCTGGGGTCCATTTGTTACAGCATACTTTAGCATAAGCTTACTGATATGCCTTGAATCATTGTTTTCTTTTTTTTAAATAAAAAAGAAATTAGGAATAAATGTACCTAGAGAGAGGTACACTATTTAGAGGTGCACTCATATCTGAATTCTCAAGAATTTAGGTTGCCTTCTCCTCCTCTGCCAACTCTGCCAAATTTTTTTAGGGTTATCATTCATCTTCTAATTTTCAGATTATTCCCAGTCTGCATTACGATTTTTATTTCTCTACAGCAGGGATCAGCAAACACTTTCTGTAAAGGTCCAGATAGTAAACATTTTAGGCTTTATAGACCACATGAACTCTCTCTCATAGCTACTCAATTCTACCACGGTAGTGTGAAGGCAGCCTTAGACACTACATGAGTAAATGGGTGTGACTGCTGCTATGGTCTGAAAATTTATGTGTTAGAAACTTAATTCCTAATGTTCCCAGTGTTGGGAGGTGGGGTCTTTTGGGAGGTGTTTAGGTCATGAGAGCTCTACCCTCATGAATGGATCAATGCCGCTATAACAGGGCCTTGCAGGAGTGGATTTGTTTTCGCTTGTCCTACCTTCCATCATGTTAGGATATAGCAAGAAGGCCCCCAGCAGATGCCAACTCTTGATCTTGGACTTCCTAGCTTCCAGAATTATGAAAAATAAATTTCTGTTCTTTATAAATTACCCAGTCTCTGGTATTCTGTTATAGAAGCACAACTAAAACAACTGTGTTCCAATAAAACTTTCCTGGCTCAAGGTTCAAAACTGAGAGGCTATTCTTATCTTACACCCTAGCCCATCCAAACTAAAACAAGCATGAAATAATCACAAAACCATAGAAATTTTACCTGCAAGGATATTTGACATCTTTTAGCTCAACCCTAAATTGAGCTAAATTTTACAGATAAAGAAATTGTTATCCAAACATATTAAGAAGTTATGCCCAAAACAAAACTCTAGTTAATGTTGTACATGCTAAAATATTGAGGGACAAATTTACTGATGTCTTCAATTTAGTTTGAAATGCACTCCCAAAATAAGAAGGATTGATGAATTAGTAAAAGAATGGATAGGTGTATGACAAGGCAAGGATAGTAAAATGTTATTTATAGAAGATAGATGATAGATATATGGATATTCCCTGTAAAATCATTTTAACCTATTTGAAAAATTTCATAGTAAAATATTGAGGGGAAAAAGTATACCAAAGCTAAAATCTCTAAGAGCTGGAACATAATCAATTGACTTGTGAAGTATAATTCCATTTGATAAATATCTCATAGAAATTTATGGATTTGGAAAATGATCTAAAAAAGTCTTGAGACACCAGCTCAAATACCTCCATGGTTATTATATAAATACTTTTTGAGACCCTACTATGTGTTAGGTATTGACACCTTAGTAAAAAAATAAATAAAACAGATGTGGAGTCTAATGGGAGATGAATGCTAACCAACCTTTGGTGGATTTGAAATTCTCTAACAGCTATTGTACCACCTTTGCCCCTTTAAGTGAGAGTAGAATAAATGAATTCTTATCCTTTCATAGAGTAAGCAGAATCAGCTGTCAAGAGAGGATGGTTATATAATGATACATATATATCATTATTATTCATGGAGTCCATATTTGTAAATGTGCCTACTTGCTAAAATTTATTTGTAATCCCCCAAAATAACACTTGTGGCATTTTCACAGTCATTTGTAGATATGAATAAAGCTGTGAAAAATTTGAATTGCCCAATGTGCACATCAGCTGAGCTCAAACAAGGCAATACCCTCTTCTTGTTCTAGCTCTCACAACCGTAAACAAATGTCCTTTTTGTGGTCTTCTTACTGCTATGCTTATCACATATTTTGTGCTGTTTGTTGGTGATTTCACTGTTCAAAATGGCCCCCAAGTACAGGACTGAAGTGCTGTCGCTTGTTCCTAAGCACAAGAAGGCTGTGATGTGCCTTAAGGAGAAAATACGCACTTTAGATAAGCTTCCTTCAGGCATGAGTTATAGTGCTACCAGCTGTGAGTGCAATGTTAATGAATCAATATATATTAAATATGGTGTCTTTAAACAGAAACACAAATAAAACAAGGTTACCTATTGATCAGTTGATGAAAATGTTGTGACCAGGGGTTCACAGGAACCTAACCCTGTACTTCCCCTAGGGGCAGCGGCTCAGTATTTGCTAATGCAGCATTCTCAGTGACTTTGTAAAACAGAACTACCATGAATAACTGGAACCAGAACTTCTTGAGAGCCATTACTAAGCTTCCCCACAGGCACAACTATTCTCACTTTGTCCACAAACACACAAAGCATATACGGTAGCCACCCTTGTCCAAAGTTCCCCTTACTGCAGTTTCAGTTACCTGCGGTCAGCTGAGGTCTGAAATTAGGTGAGTGCAGTACAATATGGTATTTTGAGAGAGAGAAAACACATTCACATAACTTTTATTGCAGTACATTATTATGATTGTTCTATTTTATTATTAGTTTTTGTTAATCTCTTACTGTTTAATTTATAAATTAAACTCTATCATATGTTTGTATGTATAGGAAAAAACATACAAGGGCTGTCCAGAAAGTGCCCAGACATGTAATATGAAAAATTATGAAAATTAGGGCTGGATATTTTCCAGACAACCCTAGTAGTATACACAGGGTTTGGTACTATCCTGGTTTTCAGGCATCCACCGGGTGTCTTGAAAAGTATCCCCTGTGAATAAGAGGGACTACTATAGCCAGGAAAGATGATTATGAGAGTCACAGGCAACAAAGTTCAGTGCAAGTCTGTGCAGAGTGAGTACTAAGGAGAAATCACATAGTCAACAACAAATGAATTATTGCTTGTTCCTTGGGGTAGCCATAAGGTATAGATAGTCATACATAGATATAAACACAGTTTATGATGATCTGAAAGGTCACACTGAGGCCTGAGTTTTTCTTTTAAGTAACCCTGTAGGACATCTTGAAGTAAAAGACAATCAATCATGGAAAAGAAACAGATGGGATATAGAATGTGCTGCTGTGTTGCAATTAGGAAAAAGGGATATGGATAAAGCAAAGCTCATTAGGCTGAAAAGCAGAAGCATTGCAAACAGCAAAAGACCTTGTGGTCAACCACAGCTGTAAACTGAAGGACAAGATGTACCATTTGTGAAGCGGAGACAAGGCCAAAAATGACAAATAAACACATCCCAGGTCGTTTACAGATGCTCAGCCCAAACAGGGAAAAGCACTAAGTAGTATTTCAACAGGAGCTGAGGAGTCAATGGGTTTAAGAATGCTCTATTCATGACTCCACAGCAGTCACCTATCTTTGTATTAAAGAACAGGTAAACATAGAGAGCATTTGCATTTGATGGGTTGAAGACTTACTATCCAGAGGAGTAGAGATTTATTGTTACTCTATATATGAAGGTAAAACCCATAATCCTAAAGTCTTAGGGATGGTACTAAAACTCTCTCTAAATTTGTTAGGGCCGAGCAGCCCACATTGCAGTTTGAGTGGCTATGGGGCACCTCTGATCTGTCTGCACACAGGCCAGCTCAACTCAAAGTGCGGTCCTCAGGCAGTGTGATATCACCTGTGGATTTGTTGGAAATGAAGACTCTCCAGCTCCAACCTAGAGGTACTAAATCAGAGCTTAGGTTTTAACAAGATTTCCAAGCGATTCACACTGCAAAGCTGGAGCAACAATGGCCTACAATCCGGGTGACCAACCCTCCAGGGCCTGGGGTAAGCACTGAAAGTATAGTGAAAAACCTTTCAGTCTCAGACACACCCAGACAGCTGGTCACCCTATTTATCCAAATTCCACACCCAAAGGAAGTTCTCAACTGGAAGACTTGAGACTAAAGAACCACTTTGGCACCACTGCACCTGAAACAATTTCCCAGGCTTTATTTTGGAGTCACATCTGGTTTTATGGTTCCCACATAAAGAAAGTAGTAGAACAATGATGAAAGAATTCATATGGAAAACTAAGACTTTGAAGAACAATATTCCTCTAAACCAATCTTCCGCTCCAGGATATAACAATCCAAGAAATCCATTTTGAAACTGACCAGGAGACATTCTTTAGGGGTCTAGAGCCACTCTATATGATTGATTACATTATCACCAAACCTTTCAAAACCAGAGGTAGCTGCTCTAGAGCAATGGTTCTCAAATTTTAGCTATGTCCAAATCACCTGCAAGTGATTGTAAAATACAGGCTGAGGGGTCCCACTCTCGATCAGCTGATTCATTGTGGTCTCAGACCAGTAGCATGCAAATTATAGGAAAGTTTTTAAAAATGTAAAAGCTCAGGCCCCACCCCAGATCTGCTGAGTCAGAATCTGTATTTTACCAAGATAACCTGGTGATTTGCTTGCACAGTAAAGTTTGAGAAGCACTGATATAGGAGACACTCTTAAAGGATTGCTAAATCTGCATTCTATGTATAAATACAACTGCTTAATCATCTCTTTTAGCCAATCTGTATTCTATGCTCCTCTCTTCCATTTTTTTTTTTTTTAAAGTTTATCCATAGAACAAGAGAAAGTTCATAGCCTCACAGCCATACAGATTCATAGGTCAGAATGGATGAAACAGCTCACCTTCAACACCAAAAACAGAAAATGCTCTCACTGACAATGAAGGAGTATTTGCACTAGCTCAAGGAATATAAGGTCTTCTGTTCTTTCTGAGGAAACACCCACTCAGGGGAAGCCACCACACTCAGACTAAGGACATCTGGACACAGCCAGTGCCAGCAGCCCATGTACTGGGCAAACACACCTCAGAATCCCTGCTCTTTGCAACAGTTCTTGCAGTTTGTTGGCTGTGGCTCATAGGAAGGTTTGATTCCTGCCAGGTTGCCTTACTAAGAAAGAGCATATTCCCTTCTGCAGATAGATAATGCCACTGTCACATTTTCTACCTCTCCTTCACTTTTGCCAGTGACGTAAGGCTACGTATACCGTTATTTCTTCTTTGATTTCCTGAACAAGATGCCAATTATTCTGGATTTTTTTTTAAAATGGTAATAACTAACATTTATGAAGCACACGTTATATCCCAGATACTATCTTAAATACTTAGCATTTATTATATTATTTAATCCAACAACAACCCAAGAGATAGCTACTATGATTACTTCCATTTTACACATTAGGGAATCCGAGACAGAGAGGCGAATTAACTTGCCAAGGTCAGCCAGTAGGCAGATTTTAGAGCTAGCACATTAATAAGAAAGATGTTAAATCATCATTTTTGTCTTACATTTTCTTTCCAGAGAGTTCTAGCTTTAAAAAAAAAAAATTGTAACAGTAGAAAGTGACCCTGTTGCACCAGACAGAATGTCTTTTAACTTGTGTGCATCTCAGCTTCTTCCTGTGGTAATTAGAATAACAATAGGCCCTCTGTCTCTTACAGAGGTATTATGTAAGTCTTTGCCTGCACTGTATAAACTATAAAGGCACAGGACGAAGAAGACTATGATCAAAGGGATGATAATCACTCCAAATAATTCATTAATGTTCACAACATCCTTGTGAAACACAGGAAATTGAGTCTGGATTAATTGGTAGCAACTGTTAAAATGTGGCAGGCTAAGACTCTATTCCTGTTCTTCAGGTGGGTGGAGGGGGGCTACCTAATGCAGAGAACCGACTCTCAAGTGAGGGGAGGGAATGTCAAACCTCTCTGAGGAGTTGCAGGAGAGAGAGAAAAAAGGAATAGGGCTGTTCCCGTAAGGAGTGCAGCAACGACTAATCAATGACTGATGATCTCCAAATGTGGCACATAGCTAGGTTACATTTCTCAGCCTCGTTTGCAGGTAAGCATGGTCATAGATTCAGTTTTAGACAATGAGATGTGAGAACTCATGCCACATAAACATCTCCCATGTATCATTCTCTCTCTCTTGCCCCATCTGCCGACTGGATGTCAATACCCAGAGGAACCTACGAAACCACACGTGGAAGATGGCTGAGACCTTGTCTGCCTGGGTCTCTGAATGACTGTGTGGAATATCCTTCTCACCTACTGTTCTTCCCTAGTCCAGGTATACCATCATTATACCACCTCCTACATATTACCTAAAATTTAATTGTATTTAGCCACTGAAATGTGAGGATTTGCCTGATACCAGAGCTAGTATTAGTAAAACTATTACACTGAGCAATTTCCCCTTTATCAAAAAATATGCTTATGCTACTTTAAACGTGTCACTCAGATTGTTGCAAATTCCCATGAATAAAAGATTCCATCTGGGTTAGCAAGGAAAGAGACCCTTGAAAAGATTAGGGAGATTTGATTCTCATAGGTATGTTAACCTGATTGTTTTCCTCCTAACTCCTGTCTGGGATTGGCCACACTGAGTAAATGAGAGTTTGACTGTTGGATAAAAGGATAGGAAGAAAGGTTTTGCAGCAAGGATGGAGGAGTTTGCTGAAGAGGAAGACGCTGGTCATTCAGAGTTCACCAGATTTCCAAGACCAAAGCAGAGTCAGAAAGCGATATGAGATGGCTCCAAAAAGAAGTCACCTGACCTGACAGTTTTTCCAAGACAGACCTAGGCAGCAAGGAGAATGAAGAGTGGTAGAGTGCTACTCACTTGGGAGGCAGGTTCCAGATACTATTGATGTGAACTTCATTGAAATATACTGTGGGTATAAATGGATAAAACTCAGTTTAGATATATTTATCACAATTTTACAGATTAAAGAAGTGCCATATTTTATTTGCCCAAGGTTATGTAGTACAATTTCATTTTCCAAATCTTAAAGCACCTACAGTTTCCTGTTCTCACAGTCCCCAAGGCAGCAAGTTCTCTCCAGCTATTTCATCTCTCTCTAGATAATATCTGCTTCTCAGTTTCCCCCTACTTCAACTATATCCTATGCCAGCATGGGATCCAACAACTTGGAAATTTGAAACCAATAGAGATTTTAAGACATAAACCAGTTAGTCCCAGATGGGGGAAAATATAACCCTGGTGCAATGCCATTGTACCCACTCCTTTGCCTGTTAAAAGCAAGAAAGACTGTCACCCAAAGAAAACTCCCAAAGCATCGTGGCACCAACCTTGCCAGGCAGGGCAAAGAAAAAAGAAAGAGAGCTCCCAGTCTTTTGTTCTGGCTGCACACATTTGACAGGCTTTCAGAACCTCAGCAGATCTCCTGGCAAGAACAGCAGAGAGCAAACCCCTCCTCCCCATTGGGTATGGGTAATGCCTCCTGGCAAAGACCTCCAGCACATTCATCTCTCTCCAGGCCCTTCCAGGGCTGCTGTGCGTCTGCAGAACAGATGGGAGAGTCTGCTTGTCTGACTGTTGGCTGTTTTATTTCACTCAATAAACATTTATTGAGGATCTACTTGTGCCAAGCCCTATGCTGAGGGATGTTCCATTGATGCATGTGCAAGTGAACAAGCGTTGATCTGCCCCAAGGAACAAGTGCTGGGAGAATACCTGTGTGTGTGTGTGTGTGTGTGTGTGCGTGCGTGTGTGTGTTTATCTATCACTCCAAATCACCAAAACAACACAATGGTGAAAAAGAATGGACAGCCAATAACACCACTGATCAACTTTGTCACAAGAGGAATGTCATGGTCCATCTCAGTGCTTGGCTGGGCACACAAATCACCTGGGTATCTTGTTACATTGCAGATTTGGATTCAGTAGGTCTGGGGTTGCGTCCTAGTTTCTGCATTTCTCATAAGCTCCCAGATGATGGTAACGCTGCTCATCTGAGGACCATAGAGCAATAAAAGGCTTATCTAATTTTCATGTGTGGGCAGGCAGGAGGTGTAAATTTGATTCAGAGCTATATGTGCCCATGAGGGAAATAAATGTATGGAACTCACTTTATAATAGGCCTACAATGTGCCAGGTACTTTCACTACGTAAATTCAACTAATTCTCACAGGTAGTGCTGCTCCATCTCTTTTACAGGTGAGAAAACTTAAATTCGGAACAATGAAGTAACTTGTCTGGGGTCCCAGAGTTAGTAGGTACTAAAGGTAAGATTTGAAATTGTCTTCCTGTTTCTTAAAATCTATGTTCTACCTATTGCCCTAAGGGATCTCTTCATCCATTAAGGTATCTTCCTGTCTGGAATAGTGTTTGTAATGCCTCAGATTTAGAAGAGGGAGTTGCCCTCAGGTGGCCCTTGACTCTCGGTACAACGTAATATGTGATTCTTCGCTCAACAGCATTGCTCAATTAATCCGATTTTTAAAAACATGGCTATCATTAAAACCTCTTGGTGAATTAAAAAAAAAAAAACCCACTGAATTAGCTGGCTTTCCCTTCCTGGTAATGACCTGACAGTGGTGAACAAGTAACAATATCTAGAAGGTGATGGATTTTTGTCATGTCAGAGCAAAGGAAATAATAATAATAAAGGCCAAGGGTGAAATTCCTTCCACTCTAAGAAGAAATACTGTGAAGACTGTTTACTGGGAGCCTTTGGCTCAGCCCCGCAGTCTCCAGAGAATGAACATATGACCATCGTTATGCAGCCCAGCCAAGTATTCAAAATATATTGGGTTTCATGGTTAAAGAATTATGTTTATTGTTTCCTCTAATCAATTTTACCTCACAAAATAAAGAGTGATATATCATTCTTAAGTTCTCGGAAGAAAGGAGTGTCAGAAACCTTACAAATAAAGTATGTGTTAAAGAAAATGGGTATAGAGTGGGTTCTTAACAGAGAGGATGTATGGCCCACTCTTTAAGTTCATAGGAAATTGTGACCTCGAAAAAGTACCCATGATTTCTCAGGAGAACTATTACTTAACAAAATCTCCACAATAACAATGAATAACGGCCTGCCAAAGAATATAAATAGAAAAGGATTTAATATATATCCCATAGTTATGAGATTATTGGCCAAGGGAGTCTTGTGCTAATAAGATCACTACCTCAACCGCCAAATCAAATTCCTCACAAAATAATATTCATATTACTAACCCTTATAAGGAAAGAAGATAATCCTCAGTAATTTGCAGCCCAATTGGCATTTATTTTTCTATAAGGGAAATAAAGAAATCAAAATGATAAAATAATTCCATTTTAAAGTAGTTTTCAATGTGCTGATCTAACTATAACTTTGAATTTATAATGGAATCATTTCCATGTTTCGTATCTAAATACAATGAATCTCTGATAAAACCAAAAATGAAAATAACCAGAATTATTTCCCATCATTTGCTTATTTTCATAACTGTAGCCAGTCTTGAGCAGTTCTCAGTCTTTTCCCTCCCTACTTTATTCTATTAAACTCAGGAATGTTGCTCAATAGAAAATCGAACCAACAAAAATGGAGAATTCTTAATGCGTCGTTAGGCCTTTGCAGCATGAAAACAGACTGCATCAATGAAAAAAAATATCCAGGATTATATTTTCTGCCTTCTGATTATTAAAACTAAAAAAGGGCCATTTCTCAATAGGTTCTTTCACATTTAATCTTATTTATTAGTTCTATGCAATAATATTAAAGATGAAGAATATAAAATTCACAAAATTAATGCATAATAAAGACATATAAAATAATTTCTAAAATGTGTATGTTATATATTTTCTAAACCCACTGCACATCCGCTAACCTTCAGAGATATACAACTCCTGTTTATATTTATGAAATATGTTTTCTAATCATTTCACTAACAGTTAACCATTTTATTAGTTGTTATTTGCTGTTACATTAGAGACATCTTAAAAGATTATTAGGATTAGAATTATGTGATGAACTAAATTTCTGTTGGTCTAATTTTTTTTCTTATGTAAAATATCAGATGGACAGAATAGCGTTCAATTTTTATTTAAGAGATTACTATAAATTTGGTTTAATTTTTTTCCCTTTAAAATCTATTTCTCAGCATGATCTTACTATCTATGGTATTTTACAGTCATCAAAACTGCAACACACCTTCCGGAATATTCTAAATTAGACAAGAATTTTCTCATTCACTACAGCAGTTTGAGTAGCAGTTACTAACCCTCATCTAAGCAGCAGTTCTGATCAATTACAAGCACATGGCCACCTGCTGTGACTGAAGACTGGGGTTTGTGTATGCATTTGTATGTACAATCTGTGTTGATGTTATAGCAGGTAAATTCCTTTCATCTGTCATGCTCTGAAATCTTATGTAATATTTTTAGAGATTTCACTTTAGGTGGGAAAAATGAGAAAATTTCCATGGAATTGTTGAATTAAGTATACAGTAATTAAAATTCAAGAAAGCAAATGGAGAAACATTTAGTTTGTTTGGTTGATGGTTTTTTTCCTTTAGAGCATCTCCTGGGATACAACTGATCTCAAGCAAAAAATATTTTAATATTTTTTCAATTAGGATGTCTTCCTGGACACTCTCCATACTACTGCTCCACTGATCTTCAAAACACTTTGCAAAAACCTGCATTAGCATGTGAATCACAGTGCACTGTGGTGTTTGTTTTCCCACATAGAACATGACTTCCAAGAGGGTTAGGCACTGCGTGTGGGGTGTGTGTGTGTGTGTGTGTGGTTTTTAGCTTCCACACCTACTATAACTGGAAAAGGATACATGCTTAGTAAACATTTATTAAATGATTTAGAAGTGGCTATGCTGGGTGTCATCTTTACATTTGTGCTCCAAGTCATCTTTATATATTTTTTTCCTCTAATGCTAGAGTGAAGAAAATGGCCAATAGGGGCAGTAGCAGATACCAGATACTAACCATTTACAATCCAAGGCTATAAAAAGCATTTATATACATTGTCTTAGACAACACCTTCAAGCCCATAGCGAGTTAGAAAATTTGGTTTTCCATTTCATACAAAGGGAATCTAAGGCTCAGAGAACTTGGATGTATTTCATTTCCTACATTCATATGGCTTGGCTAGAATGTTGTAAAAGCAATACTTACATCCAGGCCCTAAGGCACCAAGTCCAAAAATGTTTCTATGCAACCATAGCAACATTCCTTGCTGGGAATTTCTGGGAAAAAGAAAACCCTTCACCTATCTCAACTAAGGTGGCAGTGGCCAAAGAAGCAATGAAGGATCAACCAATTCAGACTCTGTCTGGTTCCTTCAAGCCCTCACCACATCATTTAATAAGCAACAGATAAGTATTAGTCTTATCTAGGCAATATTTTTAAATCCACCACATACGAAGTAATGGTAGTTGATAAAAATGCAAGGTGTCCAGATATAGAATTATGTAAGAACAATAGCACTAATATCTAAGGGCTTTAAAGGCATCATTCCATTTAATCTTCACAACAAACTCTGAGTTAGGTGCCAATTGTCCCATTTTGCAGATGAGAAAACCTAGCCTCAGAGAAGTGCAATAACCTTAGTAGAGGTCACACATCTGGTGAGTGGTAGAACCCTAAGTCAAAGTTGGGTTAGTTTAAGTCACAAAGCTGTGCTCTCAGCTGTGATACCACCTTACCCCCTGCTCCCACACAGTTGGAGACAGTTGTTTTTAAATTTATGAACCTCAAACTCTGTAGGATAAATTTTCTGAGCCACTTTGTTCCTTTTGATACATTGTAAAAGAAATTTTCATTTTAGATCAGTATGTACTTTAAAAGAATATCCTCTCTCACTTTCAAGACAAATGTAATTTTGTGATGATTTGGATGCGTTTCAATTATCCAAACTGTTCCTTCCCACTCTTTTAAATTCAGTGGATAATTCATAACAATTAATCCTGATCCTTTTTGTTTATGTAAACCTAAACCTGAAAAGTATAAATCGTGAAAAAATGGTATTCTAGACACCCATATAAGGTTAAACACTCAGGAACAGCATTAGCATATCATCTTATCTTTTTTTTTTCCATATAGATGAACAAAAGTAGACCATTAAAGTTTCACTGTTACATCTGAAAGCTGAAGCCAAAAACTTCCTAGTCTTACTACATTGGAGTAATTTAGTATCTTTTTCAATGCCAATTCCTAAATTGAGTATTTTCCATCATATTAAATATTTTTTTACTCAAATAGGCACTTTACTCAGTTTGACTAAAACCGTAAATTACTAACTGGCAGCCCACAGCCAAATTTAATCCTGAAATATATTAGATTTTGGTGCTCCTTTTATTTTTAATTTTCATTTAGTTGGCCTGAAAAAAACCTGGAGATTTTATACAGATTTTCAGATTTCCACAAAGTTCCATATTTCCAAACCCTCATTTAAAGTCAGACATTTGCCATTACTAGGTTGAAATTGCTCCAAAGAAAGCAAGTTCCTGGAGGGGGGTTA
The DNA here is from genome assembly GCA_963574885.1 of Lepilemur ruficaudatus. Taxonomy (NCBI): domain Eukaryota; kingdom Metazoa; phylum Chordata; class Mammalia; order Primates; family Lepilemuridae; genus Lepilemur; species Lepilemur ruficaudatus. The sequence continues at coordinate 22,613 of CAUYRT010027650.1, read as the reverse complement.
GGGCTGCCCTCTTTCATGGTCTTAATCCATATCACTGTTGCCAGATACTCTTGCTGCCTCCCTTGCCTCCTGACTCCTGAAGGCATTTGAATATTTCTCCCCAGCACATGAAGCATTCTTTGTCTATTTAAGCTTATTTTTGAAGGCCACATCTCATAAAATTAAATAAACTATTTTTGTTTTGTTTAACAGTGTAGGTATCTTTAATCTACAGTGGCTTTATTACAGGATGTACTAGAAGACCACCATTTTCTCCTTTGCCAAAAGTTTATAGCTTTCCAACGTAGTTGTTAGGTTATAGTTTCTGGTAGTTATCAGGTTATCTGGTCTGTCTCAGTTGACAACCATATTCCCAGAGGCAGGTCTCATGGGTCCTGAGGTAGGCAAAATATTGGCCCCAGTATCTTTCTTTGTGCTGTCACTCCTGTGAATGTGTTACCTTACATGGTCAAAGAGACTTTGCAGATGTCATTAAGGTTACTAATCAGTTGACCTTTAAAAAATGAGGTTATCCTGGATTCTGGGTGGGCCCAATCTAAACACATGAGCCTTTTAAAAGAAAAGAAAGCTATTTGGCTGCAGACAGAAGAGATGTGTTAAAAGTCAGAGAAATTTGAACTACAAGGGCTCAAACACTGTTGGCTGGTTTTAAAGACGGATGGGACCACTAGCCAAAAAATGCCACTCCCACCACCCATCATTTCTTTGAGTTATGTCCATCCGTATTAAAGTAGGCACTACGGTGTCTGGATATCTCTGAAACTCACTGTCAATATGAATATATTCATAGATGGAACCTGGGTGTTGCTGGGGAGGTGCCTCTCCTACAGTGTAGAGTACCGTGGTTAAGAGGATCTGAATTGCCAGTCTCATACTTCCAGTCCTGCAACCTTTGCTGAAATCATTTAGCCTTGCTCAGTCTATTTCTTCACCTAGAATGTAGGCCTCCCAGGAGTGAAGAATAAAGACAATAACACATATCAATAAATATTATAATCATTTAACTCATTATTCTAATTTTCACCATTCCTATGAAGATGGGCTTGCATCTTCCAAAACGGTACCTGAATTCAGGAAGTTACTTGCCTGGCTGTCTACCCTTTATGTTACCTGCCTGTAAAAACTACGTGACAGGGAAAAGGTCATTCTAGAACAGGATAGCATTGATCCACAAAGACATTTGATCATTTCCCTTTCTTCCATCTCTTGTATGTTTATTTGTGGTTACAGGGGAAACTGATGGAAGAATTTTAAGGTTCTGGTATAAGTTTGAAGTGATGTATGCAAAGATCACCAAGTACAAAAGGCAAGGGCAGTGTGGCAGGTGAAATCCTATAATGGTGGAAATGGACAGAGTGAAAGCTCACACAAAGCTTCCCATTTTGTCTGGTTTTGCTTACATAGAATGATAAAGAAAGACAACAAAAATAATAAAGGACAGGAGAAGGGGACAAAAGTGAAAAGGCACAACAGAAAATGAAGAAGTAAAAAGGACACACTGAAGAAGAGAAGAACTAAATAGTGGAAGAGAAAGAAGGAGGAAGGGAGAAAAGGAAAAGGAGAAAGAAAGGTTACTAGGAGGCTGGCTCTGCAGCCCCGTACAATGCAAAAGTAAAATCCAGGATCAGCACAATCAGACTAACAGAATGTAAAGTGCATTTACACTTGAGCAAATCCTTCTTGTGGTACTGGGACACTTTTGTGAGCAAAAACACCTCTATCTCTAGAAAATTGAAACTTAGACTTTTCTTGACCTTTGACTTGTAATGACATCACTAAACAATCACTTGAGTCTTGTTTACGTGATTACATTGACGTTATCACTGCCCTTTTCAGGTAAAACCTTTTACTACACAGATACACAGAAGTGTACTCAAGGAGCTTGTACTTAGCCCATTTTGCTAAGAACAGTGGCCTCCCAGGGAAAGAGAAGACTGGCACAACAAACAGTTCTGAAGTTAACATTGATGATGCTCCTCACTCAAATTATTTTCTATTCTATCTTCATTTTCTATTGTTTGTCAAAAATTCTGTACACAACATTTAACATGCTTGTTACTCTGTCTTTTCATTATATTTCTACAATAGATTAGGTATTTTATTAAATATGCTCTGTAGGCCAGGAGGAAAATGGACTATTTAAGATTATGATTACTTAAATTTACTTTTTTTTTAGTGGTAGAACTTTAATCTGACTTCATTTTCGTAAGATTACAAAGCAAGCATAGTACTATATTCCAAATTTGGCAAAAGTGGAATACCGTAATTTGTTGCTTTAGCATGGGATCCACCAAGCGCATTTCTCACCTCATACATACTTGGGTATTCAACCTCTTAGTATTAAATTAGTGAGTTACCATTGCAAGGTAAAAGGTCTTTCTTAATTGATGTCCAACCTCCTAATATTAGATTGTGTGAAACTTATTTTACATAATCTGTAAAATATAGCAAATTAGTTTAGCTATCATATCAGGACAAAAATAATAGGTGAGAGGTGATAGTGGCCTGCACACTGAGGGTTGCAATGGAGGTGGACAGAGGAAAATAGACATGAGCAGGGGTAATAGTCCAAAACATTTACCAACTGCTATGGCAAGAGCACTGGCCCATCTGAACAAATGCAGACTATAAACCCCTAACACTGGCAGGCCTACCTGTATGTATTAGGCAAACACCTACCCTTAATACAATGTGTGTGAGGAAGAATTAAGAAATATGTTGAGACAAAGGGATAAATCTAAGTTTCTGGACTGAGCAATTGGGTGTAGGATGTTGTCATTTCCTAAAATAAGGAAGACTGAAGAGAGAATGATTTTAGGAGGTTATTGGTAGTGGTAACATAGACTTTGATTTTGGATGTTAGAAATTGGATATGCCTGTGAAATATCCACACAGAGAAGTTAAACAGACAGTTGAAGAGATGTTTCTGGAGCTCAGAGGTCAGGTATGGACTAGAGACATAGACTGAGTCAGCACATTGGAAAGACTTAAAACCATGAGCATGAAAGACATTACCTAAAGGGAGCGGGGAGAAGGAGGTATAAGAAGAGGGCCAGGATAGAGCTCTAAGAATGGGAAGATCCAACCTTTATTTAGAGATGAGGTCATGAAGGAGGAGCCACTGAGAAATAATAAAAGCCTAGCAAGGAAAACTGCAGATGTATAGTCTCACAGAAGCCATCGAAGTCATTGAAAGATGCCAACAGAAGATAACTTGTGATGGAAAAGGGACCAGTTGACTTTTTCAAATGCTCCAAGAAGTTGAGTAAGAATGCAGCTCACTGTATCTGATTATATCGTGATCACTGCTGACCTCAACATGCTGCTTTCATAAGAGGTGGAGGCAGAAGCCACACTGGAGTTGGACAGGCAATAGGGTAGAGCGGAGGTGGACACAGCATATGCAGACGAGACTCGCTGGAAGTTTGACAATGACATGGAGCATGGAGCAGAGGAATGAGGTGAGGGATGCTGAGAGGTATGGGATCCAGAGTTTGTTTTTAAGGTGGAAAACATTAAAAAATATGTTGACATGTAATCTTCATAACAACTCTGTGATTTTGGAAACTGTTATTTCCCCCATTTACCAGATGAGAAAAAATTAGACTCAGAGAGCTTAAATAACTGGATCAAGTTCACAGAGGTAATAAGAAGCAAAACTGAAAGTTGAACCCAGTCTATTTCATGCCAAAGTTCTAGGACAGACTGCCAGTTCTTACATTTCATTGCATTTATTTTCACACATAACTGTCTCCCTCATTTAAAAAATATTATTTTATTTTTAGTTGACAAATAATCATTGTATATATTATGAGACTCACTTTCCAAGAACAGAGCCTGAGTCTAAGTCATTCTTGAATCCTAAGTACCTGGTATAACATCTGGTCATTAGTAATGGACACTTTAAATAAATGTATGTTGCAGAAATGAATAAAGAATGAATTAACCAAAAGCAAGATTTGGGCTTTTAAAGTAAGGAAAAATATAGAACTTCTCTACAAAACAATGTTATAAAGAACAACGGAAATATCAAGAAATTGGTTGGCCTTTCAAATATTTAGAATGTAAAAGTGATAACACAGACAAATAGTGATTTTCTTTAAGGGTGAGTACAATAATTAAACCTGTATTCAAATTGTTCTTTGTTCTCATCTCCCACTTCCCAAGTTTATAAACAGCGAACTGTTAAGAACTTGCCCCAATCTTACATAATCACCAGTCTCTACTGAAACGAACAGCTCACTTGCCACTTATTCTTTTATTTTTCTCCGTACTTAAAATACAAGGTCCTTATTCCCACATGGAATCCATTCCCAGGTAGTCCTGATTTCATTGTGCTGTTCCACATGAGACCAGCGTATTTGTACGGAAAGGAAAAGGTGCATTCAATCATCGTGATATTGTGTGTGCCTGGGACTAGTAAATGGATTTTCGTAAACATTCATGTGATTGAGTGATTCCTCCCAACCCACCACACATTTTGCTCAGCTGTTTTGCTGGCATGTTACTTCAAAGCCCTTTTAATACAATTTTTAATTGTTCTTTTTATCATATGAGTAAAGCAGTTTTAACAAATATCCTAAGGTTAAAGTTAATGCACAACAATTTAAAAATGTAGGAACTCTGATGTTTATTTTCCTTTCAATGTTAACAACTTAAGTTTCTGCTGAAAAAATTTTGTTTTGAGCTTCCTCTAATAAACTCCTTCCTTCTCACTTTCAGAAAATTTACCCTTTGAAAGTTTGAATAGGAAAAAAAAGGTTTTCAGGTTAACAAAATTGTTTCATGATATAATGTGTAATACTTCAGTTTGGTTTGGTTTGGTTAAGATTAGCTACAAAAGAAGTTTAGGGTCCGTCCATCTACTAATTATATAAATATTGATAAAAGCAACTTGAGCCACATTAAATAAAATAAGGATGCCTAAAGTAGGTTAAATTTGCATTCTGATTATTTGCAGACAGCTTCTAACCCCATAAAGTTTTTTTCCTACTAGTTTTCCCCCTACTATATCTATCTATATTACCTACTAGTTTTTCCCCTAGTATATCTATAAGCATCAAGTATTTTTTTCCAAAACGGGATATACTATACAATTTAGCTATTCATTTATGCAAATGATGGTAAACAGAATTATAAAGACAGATAATAAACAGCAAATGAGGTTATTTTGTTTCACGCTTTATGTTGTCAGAGTTCTGAGCATGGTTTAGTGTTTTCTATTCATGACTTTATATTACCAAATTACTCCCTGATGGCGTCTCAGATGTGCTTTTGTCTGCAAATGAGAAGGAATAAAATACCAGGACATTAACGTTAAATTACAATCGTTAATGGCGTAAATACGAAAATAATTACTGCATCATACCATCAATTGTTATGTGTTCATTACTGAAGTTCTTGTAAAGCCTTCATTTTCTTGTTACAATTATTTTTTCCTTTATTTTTGTCTGGCTATTTTATAGCCCTGACAGTACTTTAGCAACATTCAGCAGTTACACAAGCCATTTAATCCTGCTCAAAGCTTCATTTAAACTTCATTTAGCTGCATTTTATTTGTGTATATATGCCTTTTACTTCTTTCCGACAGTCAAAAGGTACTTCCCGAGTAGGTGCTGGAAAGATGTGTCAAAGGAGACTACCTAAAGCCAGCAATAAATTTCGGAGACCGTTTCAGACTTACTTTTTAACATCGCTCGATGAAATACCTTTATTAAATAATCAAACTTATTGCACCCCAATCGTCCAAAATTTTAGCTTCAGGGTTTTGGGGTCCTCCAGAATTCTCCCTTCTCCTTCTCCTCGTTGCTCCTCTTCCTCCTCCTCCTGCTTCTCCTCCTCCTCCTTCCTCTTTCTCACCTTTTTAAAAATCAACTTATAATTCTACCGCCAATCAGGCAAGATGCTTTTAAATCTCGGCTCTCTACTCCCTCCGATTCTGTTTCTTCTCCTCCGCTCCACCTCACCTGTCTTTCTCCCTCTCCTACCTCATTCCTCTTCTCTCAGTGTTCTCTCCCTAGCAGGCAGGAAAGGGACCCTCTCCAGCCACAGACACTCCAGACGCCTGGCCCTCCGACGGGGGTCGTCCAAGTGCACCCTTTTGTCTGCTCCACTCCCTGACCATCACTTCGCCTCTCGCCTGCCAGTCTCGGGCGGGCAGCGGCAGGAAAACTCGCGCTGCTGTGGAGCGCTGGAAGGGGGCGGGGTGGAGGCAGGGCGGGCGGTCCCGACCAGCAGCATCCTCAGCCGCTGCGCGCGCGCGCGCGCGTACACACACACACACACACACACACACACACACACACACACTACTACACACACATCTTCTGTCACCTGTTCGCTTTCAAAGCCAGCTCTAGCACTGGGTAAAACTTATCCCTTGTCCCCATCCCGACCCCCACCTCCAGGAGTTAGGGTACGAGGTATCCTCTGCACAGATTTTTCAAAATATCCAGAGCCGGGAAAGTGCACATTGGGCACATTACAATTACATATATCCCTAGTACCTCTCTCTTCTTTCTTTTTCACCTATCTTCTCTGCGATCACACGCAACCTTTTCGTGCCAACGCGCGCAAACAACGAGCACCCCATCCCCACTGACGGTCCAGGTTTGGAGCCTCAGCCTCCGGGGTTCTGTCCCTGTCCGGGTCTCTCTGCCCGGCGCCGAGCCCCTAGCACTCTTTCCAACTCCTGCCATGTGCAGCCTGGCGCTGCCGGCTCCTTAGGCCCAGCCAATGCTCCAAACTTTTTCTCGCCCTTTCTCCAGCCCCAAATCATGCTCAACCTGGAGGTCCGACGCCCCAGCCCCGAGCTTAGCCCCCACAGGTCAATGGGGCGAGAACCCCTGTTCCCATGGACGCAGGGTCTAGCGGTCCCAGCGCTAGCGTGCGCAGAACAGCGCTGGACCCGGCAGGGATGCGACGCTAGCCTGGACAGATCCGCTGGCAGGTGCAACTTGCCAGCGACTCCTGGGTTCACGCCCTTGGGGACAACGGGCTTGGCCTGATGAGAACAAAGCTGGAGTCCAGGGAGACTGTCAGACGGAGGCGCTAAGACAATAGCAATAAAGGGAACTTGGAAGACGACCGCTGCGCAAAGTTGTCTGCGAGTCCGGATGTCCTGGGATCGCTCCCGCTGCAGACCCCCAAACCCCTAGCCCCGGGCCTCGCCGCGGTACACGCAAAACCCCCACTCGGCAGCGGGTCCCTGGATGCAATGTAAATGCCCTGGGCGCCCAGACGCATCTTGGGGCTCCGGAGACGCTCAGGGCTTGGACAGCAGTCACTCGGCAGGAAGACCCGCCAGCGCGCTCTCCTGGCTTTACCTTTCGGCGGGCTGCCTGGGAGTCCGCGGCGCGCCGCCCGCTGGCTGTGCCCTCAGCCCCTGCCGCCGCCGCGGAGAGCAGACAGCAGGAGCCCTGCTCACTGCGCCCCGCCCCCGGGCGCCAGGCCCCGCCCCCGGGCGCCAGGTCCCGCCTCTCCACGCTGGCCCGCTGCCGCACCGAGCCACCACCGCCAGCCCAGGGGGGTTTCCGCGTGAGCTGCTACGGAGCCGGCGGCCACGGTGGCTGCTGCTGCTGCTGCTGCTGCTGCTGCCGCCGCCGCCGCCGCCCGGGCTGCTGCTCTGGCCCCTGTCGCCGTAACCACTGTTAATCATGCATGTCATAGACCAGCCAGGATGTCCCAGATTGCCAAAGGGTACTCCCCACCCAACAAACAGTTGAAAATGACCTCTAGGATAGCGCTACTTTGAGCGTGGTCCATGCACATGCAGCATCAACATCACCTACGAGTTTGCTAGAAATGCAAATTTCTGGGCCCCACCCTAGATCTATTGAATCAGAATCTCTGGGGATGGGGCCTAGCAATGTGTATTTTAACAAGCTCTTTAATGTGATTCCAAGCACATTAAAGTTGGAGAAGCACTGCTAAGTGAACGAAGTAGTTGATCAGATACATGTTCCCTCAGTCCTAAGACCCAGGAGCCCACCCGGGCCGACAGTTTAACTTGGCAGTGTTTGCAAAGCTCGAGAGTATGTTGTCTGCGCCCTGGATGTCATTCATCTTGCTTTATTGACTGCGAAGTCTTTAGAGATAAACAGAGGGGGGAACACATTTACTTCTGATCTGACAGCTCTAATGAGCTCAAGGAAGAATTATGTAAACATTATTAAGTGTAATAAACAAGTGTCGGTATCAGGCAATCTTCTCTGGAGAAGGCTTGGCAAAAGCCAGCACAAGCCAACGTTTTATTCATAATGTCTTTTTAACTTTATGTTGCCTGTGTAATAGGCCTTTGGCTTTGCTGTTGCCCAGACGGAAAATCATTACCCTAGTAATGGATGAGCCAGTTCAAAAGGAGAGCCACTGGGATGCTGACGCTTTCATTCATAAACACTATGTATCAGAGAGAAGGGAAACCATCTCTTGCCAATGTGCCGTTTTAATTATCCAACTGTTGTACAGGTTTCTTGTTTCATCTTCCTGAGGTGTCATTAGGCTCAAACTATAGAAAACAAATAAAAGTTAGCCGTTCATACCTTACCATTTTGTCTGTAGTGAGTTCCCCTTCCCCTTTTATTCTCTTGCACTTTCCAGAGCTTTAGACATTATTAAATACAGATGTTCCTAGACTTAACGATGGGGTTACATCCCAATAAATCCATCATAAGTTGAAAATGCATTTAATACACATAAACTGCCAAACATCATAGTTTAGCCTAGCCTACTTTAAACATGCTCAGAGCACTTACATTAGCCTACAGCTGGGCAAAATCGTCTGGCAACACAGTGCGGTGTAGAGTATTGGTTGCTTACCCTAGTGATCGTGTGGCTGACTGGAAGCTGTGGCTGCACTGGCTACTGCTGCCCAGCATCGAAAGGAAGTATCCTACTGCTTCTACTGGCTGCATGTTGCTTACACACTATTATAAAGTTTGAAAAGCATACATTGAACCATCTTGTGCCTGGCACTGTCTGTACTGGAGGAATTGATGATCCTTTGCCAAGGGAAGAAGATGATGGTACTGCCTTGGCCTCCACTGCTTGCTCTAGGAATTGATTCTGACTTTGAACTTTTATTTTAGGTAGATTTGGAAACTTGAAGTTCAGGTCCTCAAAGAAGTGGGCCTTCAAGGAGCCTCTTTTCTACTCATTTTCTCCTTCATAAAAAATGTCAATCGGTTCTCAGCACCAATAGCATTACCATTTTAAGTAATGAACGAGAAGCCTTATTATAAAAAAAAAATCAGTTCATCAAAAAATTCAAAAGCAGTTTAGCTTCCCCTCCAAAATTTCATGAGTGCTATAAGAGAAAAGACTAGAAATCTGGTACCACAGTGCTCATTCTGGAAAGGAGATAGAATAGGAAGGAAAAAGAAAGACAAGGAAAGAATGAAGGAAGAAAGGAAGGAGGGAGGCAAAAAGGAAGGAAGAGAAGGAGGAAGAAAGGGCAGGAGAGAGGAGGAAGGAAGAAAGGAGAAGGACATTTATAGCTACTCAGACCTTTGAAATTAATCCAAAAGAAAATTGGAAAAAAAAGTGGCAGGATGAAAGGGGAGCAACGTGACAGAGCTCCATGCTTTACCCAACTGCATATCAGGGCTAGGTTTCTTGGGTCAGATTCCAAAGGAACAAACCTGAACAAGGATTCAAGTGATTTATTAGGAAAGCTCCCAAGAGAAACCAGGAAGGAAATTGGGAGGAGGGGCGGGGAAGCAGAACAGGGGAAGAGAAGAAGCTGAACGAGGGTCTGAAAGTCAAGGCTTGGCCTGATTCTGAAGGGAAGCTCTGAAGTTGAAGTTAAGCCGTTAAAGTGCCCCACGCTGAATGAAGAGAGCTGGGCATTCATATTCCTTGCTGAACAGCTTATTGGTAAACAGCCTCCCAGGGGAAATAAACTTTTTGGCATTTCTGTAAGCTCCAGTAACTTGAGGGCATTTCTTCAAAGAAAAGACAAAGTTGCTAGCTGTTGAAAGCAATGGAACTCAGAAATTTAGGGGAGGTGGGATGTCACACAAAAATAGTAAAAAGGGTTTCATAGTATCTGAGCTGATTCCTGGCTTTCGCCACTTCAGTAGGTGAAATTCCCATTTTGGCCACGAGGCATGAGCAGAGTGGCTAAAACCCCCACCTAAGAATGTTCAACCTTGGGAAAGAGAACCTTAGCATCATGCAGCTGTGGGATGTCCTATAGGGTGGGATCGTGGGGGCATTGAGGAGGCTTGGGCCATGTCAAGTCATGTCAGAGAACTGAGAGGAAGGCAGACTCCACAGTGTCCTTAAAACCTTGTCACCCAAGAGAGCCAGCATTTGGATGCCTGTCGTAAGAATGTGTGGGCAACTAGTCCATCTCATCCAGAGAAGTCATGACAACTCACACCAGGGCAGTTAAACACGGAGAATTTGCCCTTCCTTCTCTACTCCCCCTCCACACACCCCCACTCCTCGCTCCCCTCCTCACCGCCCTACCAGCCCCTTGACCAGAGAAAAAGTGAGTTATGCCTTAAAAATGGAAGGAAATACGGTATCTCAAAACAAAACCTGGGCTCTCTTTGAATCCTTGGTGCCGGTTTGAAAGGAGGAATGAGAACAGGCCATGTCCCCCTCCCAGTTAAGACTCCTTAGGCTGAAGACTGGCCTGTGATCAGAGAAAGAGAGCTCTGCATTGGAGTCAAACTGGAAATTTGAAATTGATGAATTTTTAATAGCTGAAAGTGAATAACTGAAAGTAACCCAGAAGTTATGAAATCTGCCAAGGTCTTGTTAAGGGGTCTTCTAACCTGCTGTGTAAGAGAGATTTGACATAATGCAATTGAGGCAGTGGTTTAAGAAAAATATAATAGTTTCATGCTTATACTTCAGTTTGTACAATAAATTTGTTGTATTTGGAATTGTTTACTCCTTCTGGCTACCTCCCATGATGTGTCCTCAAGTAACTTTCCCTACCTTAGGTATCCTCCACACCAGTGTTTATTGGGATGGCTGTGGCCTGGCATGGCCTATCCTGCCTGACCATCATGTGCCCCAGAATATTGAAAACTTCAGCAAGGTACTAAGGAAAATGTATAATATAACCATATGTGGTTAAACACTGTATATAAGTCAAATTATTTGCTTTCTTTTAAGGAAAATCACTAGGTTAGAAATATGCATAGAATAGTTTCTTCTCACTTTTCATTTCTCATTTCCTTTAAAATATCTATTTAAACACTTTGCTTTTATTTTGCTCGAGATGTTTGGCCCTGGGTATATGCACATGGATTCAACACTTGGGGAAACTGTTCCGAACATTACTGGAAAACTGATTCAGGTAACAAACTGAAAGCTGAGGGAATCTGGTTTTCCAGACATTGTCATTGTGCCACCATTCAAATGACAGGCGCCCACTGTTCATCGTCACCACTGTTTGGAATGCTCTGTGTAGTCCCAGCTAGAGATTCTAGCTCAAGTTTTCTATCTCTCCTTCCTTCCTGTCTGGTATTTCCTAAGCTGCCCTCTAGTCAGATTCTATGCCCAGACCTCACTTGCTCCATTTCCCACTTGGACCATGAATGTAAGATAAGATACACAGTACATCCTGTGCTGAAGCAGAGTGTGATAAATATGATTCCCTAAATACATTGTACATCAATATCAGGTCAGGGTAGAAAATATACAGCATAATGAATGGTCTCTAGTTTAAGCTTCAAGAAAGTACAGTCGTCCTATGGAGGGTTTTCAGTGGCATCATCAATCATGAAAGTAAAAGTGGAGTGGTTTGTGGTTTACTAGAATGCCATAAAGATGTTTTCCACTTCCCTCTTCACTCCCCCGTCAACTCACACCTGCCTGCCTTAATGATCATAAAATCAATCCACCACCTGTGAGTAACTCACGATTATCCTTTTCCCCTACTGATATCACTTTTTAGGATGTCAGTTAGTATGATTATCCAAGAAATGCTTTCAAAAAATAACTTAATATATGTTGCCAAACTTTATTCACTGACCATTAGTATTAGACTTCACCATCTCAGAAGGGGCCTGTTCTACTAATCCCCCAAAGATTGGAATTTCCTTGAAAAAAATCGTAAGATCTAGCTCAAACTGCCCACTTGAAAAAAAACTTCTTGCCTCCCATTTCAAATTATTTCTTAAAGGCTGGGTTTTCAGGAAATTAATAACAGTGACAGGGGAAAATGTGAATCTACCTGAGAAAATCAGTATGTGTGGAGGAATATACTATGTGTCTAACATAATTGACTCATCAAATTTTGTAGCTGTAAAGATTCCTTTCTTGATGAATTCAGCTAAATTGAATAGTTTTTTTGGAAGAGAAAATTTCAAATGTAAATTCACGTTTCATTTGTACATCAATTATTAATTAAATTATTAATGTAAAATATGCACATAACATCCCAAGTTGTAGGTATTACAGCATATTAAAATATGTGTGTGTGTAAAACATCCAATGATTTAGTTAGCCCCCCAAAAGATCTTATTTCTGTTCTTTTTAGTTTGTAAGAAAATGGTGAAATTAAGTCAACTTCAATTAACACAAAAAGATATATCTAAAAATGTTCATCAAATTTCTATAAATTGAACACCAGTTGTGTAACTGATTTCTATTATAATTACAGACGTATTTAACTTCAGCATAAAATACTATACTCAAATCCTGATGCTTCTACTTTAAGTATCTTTTTCCCTTTCTCCTCAGATTTTCAGACATCTACCTACAACCAAATCAAGTCTCTTTGTGAAGTATCTAATGATCTGTAAAACCAAGACACAAATACCCTTATGGCATACACTAATTTAAAGAAACTTAGGAGTAGATTCCTTCACAAGTCTGCAGTGATTCTAAACTGTTTATCTTTATACTGTGTGTGTGTATCCATGGGACAATAATCTTGATTTTATACAGAGTTAAAATTAAATCATCCACCTTTTCTTAAATTAGAAGTGAAAGAAGTTCATCTTAAATTTAATATTCATTGACTTCTCCCTGTGTATGAGAAATTATTATCACAAAGATGAACAAGACACAGACCTCCCTGTTTGCTGCGGATTTAGAGCCATAATCCCAGATTGTATAAACTCTTACATAGATTATGGGTGGAAATTCTTCACAACTGGCATATTCTAAAATGCTATACATTTTTTTAGATTCACAATTATAAGGAGATTTTTCTCTTAGATGAACTTCAAAATTATAGCTGTAGATTGCTAAACAAATAATCATTTGGGTGTTTTAATTGAAATATTACATATTAATATGCTACATGATACAAAAGACAGTTTTAGAATTTAAATCTTGTTTTCATTTTTTAAATTTCTATTTAATATTTCTCACTAGAAGGATTAAGTATTTTCCCTTCCTTTTTCTCTAATTATTTGGAAGTTATAATGGCCAGTTTTTATTCTATGTTATTAAATGACATTTTAACCTATATTTCATTATCTTGATCAGGAATCAAACATCTGTATTAAACTAATTGTGAGAGATAATAATTTTGTACACCTTTACTACCTGCTTTCCTCCAAATTATCCTAAATGAAAACAACAAAAAAAATAGAGAAATGTGAGATCCAGATATATTATTATTCCTTTTTGAGTTCTATACGTGCCCTTCCAAGAAGTATATTTAACATCTGTATCAAGTTTAGAAATCGCATTAATGGGACACAGGTTAACAATTCTGGTGCTGCTGTGCAAGCACACTGGAATTGAACAGTTAAGTAAATATTAGATTAGCAGATCGTGGGAGACAGGTTTCTCACTGTTGGCATGGGAGGTGGTAGATAAGCAAAGAGAGGAGGCTAGAATGATCCATGAGGTAATGGATTAGAGTTTGAGACATCAGTAAAAACTCATGCTTAGCTTCATATATATATAGATGATCATATATAGAAATATTTGTAGAAATGTTAATATATACAAATTAGTATACAGATATATATCTTCTTGCTCTGTCAGCTGAGCGAAACTAGAAGCAAAGACAACCCAGGAGCAATGAACACACCTCGCACCCAGATGTTGGTTTCTAATACCATTTTCTCATCAATAGAACCAGGGTTTCTTGGAGAAATGACTGATTCTATGATTAGAGCAGGAAATACTAATAACAATTATTAAAACAACTAATATATATGAAGCCACTCTCCTGCTTCTGTAAATGTGTTAAGTATTTTATATGTATTTTTCCATTTAATACAAAAATAACACTATAAGGAAGGTCCAGACTCTAAATTTTAGATTTCACTACTTAACGCCAGTTTTAATACAACTCCTTTCCACTTACATTTTTTGTTTGATTTATTCCTTCATGACTAGAAAACCAGGAACATCCTTTTCAAGCAATTTTTGTTTTCATCAAGATTCTTGGGGCAGTAATATTTATCTTTGCATGTCAGTACCTTTTTGTTGGCTCTGACCATAAACAATGGACTAACCAGGCATATATATAACTAAACATAAAGAGTATTTTCCCCTTGACATTCTGTAGAGGTTCTTCCATCATTTTTAGCTTTTAGATTCTGATATAACCTGATTGTGTTTCTTCTTTGAGTAATGTGGTATTTACCTGATGGCAATTTAATTTTTAAAATTAGAAAAGTACTTAGAAAATGGTTGGGTATAGGCCATTTTTGGCAATGTTAACTGATACTCTAAAAGTGCATTCATCTAAAGGCTCAAGATTTTCAAGGAAATTGTCTATATTTTAAAATTTGTAACAGACACCATTCATACTCCTTCATGCTACCTAACTGAACCTCAGTTTTGTTCCATTATCTGCACTTCTTCTCAAAACCATGTTTCAGAGGAGAGAAGAGGCCAAACCCCATACAGGATAAAATATAATTGATCTAAGTCAATCATGGTGGCTTCTTCCCAGCATTAGAGGCATGGAGATGGGTACAGTTCAGTCAATGAGTCAAGAGGAAAAGTGAGTATGTGTGTGTGAGTGTGTATATGTGTACACACAGCGAAATGGTTCTCTTCATTAATAAAAAGAGGGATACATTGTTCTACGTTTGTGACAATCATCCCATAACAACGAGATAATATAATACAATGAAAAATACAGAGTACAAAGAGGAAAGAAAATTGAGTCCCTAAAGACATTGTTGGGCTCTTATATTAATCTAACCTGGAAGCCTCATATTTCCAGATTTCTTGCTTTATAAAATAATTAAAGTCATTGCTTCAATTATTTTGAGTTAAGCTGCATTCTTCTCATAGACAAAAGCATCATAATACATTTTAATGCTTTTTTATCTATTCTCTCCTTTTCTCTGTTTCTAATAATTTATATTGACTATTCTAGATACATTTAAAACATTTTTATTATGAAAGTAACATATTTACAGAAAATGATACAGCACATAAATGTATAGTGAATCATTACTAAGCAAACACTCTCATAAACACCATTTTGGTCATGAAATAAAACACAGCAATCTACCCAGAGGCCTCAGCATACCACTCTTCCATTCTCTGTCCTCACCTTTGGTAATAATCACTCTCCTGATTTCTGTAATACTTTTTTCTTCTATAGTTTTCCACTTATGCATGCATCCCTAAACAATGTAGTTTGGTTTGACTTATTGGCGTTTTATATGAATAACACAGCATATGCTATTTTAAGACTGTTGCTTTTTTTCACTCAATATTCTTGAGACATTCATCCATGTCCTTTTGAGTAGTTGTAGTTAATTTTGTTTTGCTTTTTAATACATTATTACAATGTAAGAATGTAACACAATTTCCTTATTAATTATGCTATGGATGGATACTGAATTTGTTCTAAGTTTTTGCCTATTGCAAACAACGCTGTTATCACTATTCTTGTTTATGCATCATGATGTTAATAACCCACCACTCTTCTAAGAGTATATACTTTGAGTGGATTTGCAAGGTTGTAGGGTATGTATGCAGTCAACTTTACTAAAAAATGCCCAATTGTTTTCCAAGTTGGTACAAGTGATTATACCAATTTATACTCACCAAAGTAGTATGTGAAAATTTTCTATTGCTTTACATCCTTGCTGATATTTAAAAAATTTTTGCCAATCTGTTGGGCAGGTAAGATCTCATTGTGGTTCTATTTTACATGTCCCTAATTACTGATGGGAATAATTAAAATATTGCACTTTTCAGAATTTTATTGTCTAATGTATTTTCTTGTCTGTTAAATGCCTTTCCTAGTCTTTGTTTGTTTGTTTCACCGAAGCATATATCAAAGGATGTTCTGATTTAAAAACTTTAACATTGACAACATGAAGCCTTTAGATAAACTTAGTGATGCTAAAATGAACATAACTCATCATTCCCAATGCACTCAAAAACCATTTCACTTGGACCTTGAACCCCTTTTAACTTCTCACTGCCAAACAGAGTCCGTAATAAATTTTAAATGCTAGAGGAAAATTAATACACTTAATTCATTAATGTGTCTACATCTGTAAGATGAATTCTGTAAAGCTCTTAGCTACAATCTGTAAAATATATTGTAAATACTTTTAAACCTTTTTCAGGTTATAGTCTTACTTAAATTCTGGGTATAATATCTTATATGCCACATTCTGCTTTTTTAGTATAGTTTTAAAATTTCAGTAGATTGTTATTCTAGTATATAAACACACAAATATTAATAACGAAGTAATTTATTGAGTTTCTTTCCACTGAAAGCAAAGGTCCTGGTGAAAATTGGTTTGGTTAGTTGAACCCTGTCTTTAAGAAACAAAGGTTATTATCTGAAATAGACATAATTTTTAAACTATTTAGAGGCGATTTGCTGAAATATCAAGATAATGGAGTTCTTCTTCCTTAAAGAAAGATATATTATTTAAAAACATAATGCTTAATATAGTTCATAAATATAAATATATGGGGTTCCTATGACATATTTCTGTCTTTGCATAGTATAAATACAAAATCTTGGTACTAATCAAATTGTGAAACACAAGTATATTAATGTTGTTATTAAAATAGAATTAATCCATGTTACACACAAAAAGAGAATTCTCTGTTTTGATAATATATATGACAGATGTGTGTGTATTGGGGGCTATCAGGTTTTTGTTTGTTTCTTTGGATGGTTACTTAAAATATTTTAACATGCTATCTGATTTTACTGTTAAGAAAGTACAGAAATGTTACAGAAAATTGTTTCATCATATTTAGAAGTGACTTCAACTTTTAAACTATGACAGTGTAACTGGTACCAGGCACTCTTACCAAAAAGAAATATAAACTAGGAAAAACTATATGAAGCCATTTTTCACAGGAATTGATCAACAGGCTAGACAAGAAAGAAAAGCAGTACAAGAAGTGAGTCCTGTGATCACCCCAGTAGCATCTCAGCTTTCTCACCATCAGGAAAGTAGAGTTAACAGGATTGTGGTCTCACTGATCTGAAGAGGAAGAAATTGGTGATCCAGGCTGCTGAAACATCTGAAATTTGCAAGGCAGGCATGTTACCTGAGAAGAGGAAGCTATGCTGAAAGGGACTCCAACAGTATGTGTGGGGAGTGACCGAGTCCTTGGCCAAGGCCTGGGCTGCATAAATGCAGAGTGACACTTCACAAAGCCTAGCAAAGATTGTATTCTCAGGGCTGAGAGCTGAACAGCAATACCAGGGGAGAAATACGGTGCTGGAATTCATTGGAGTTCCAGCCAGCCAAAGTGCAGTGACCTCCTTGGTCATTCAGTTGAGATTCAGAGAAATGATATCTTAAGAGTAAGAACCATGCCCTAGAGTAAGGGAATGCCCTAGGAAGAACTTGAAAACTAAAAACAAAACATAAATAAAGCCTTGACAAAAACAAAAGTATACACCAATGATTTAGCTGATAGGCATAAATAAAAGGAAGCATTGTTTAAGGAAGACAGAATAATATGCATGCCCTATAATTTATGATTTATTATTTCCAACATATAAGCAAAAGTTACTAGACATAAGAGAAAAAAAAACAGAAAAAAAGTTACTCTAAATTGAGAGAAAACATAGTCTATAAAAATCAATACCAAATATACAGATGTTGGAATTAGCAGACAAGGACTTTAAAGCAGCTTTTGCGAATATTTTAAAGGACAATATAATCCCGATGAATAAACAGATGGAGTAACTCCAATAGAAATGGAAACTATTACAAATATGAAACAAATGGAAATTACAGAATTGAAAAGTGTAATGTTTGAAAAAAATTAACTTGATAGATTTAATCATAGATTCACAACATAAAGAAAGGTTACTGAGCTCAATGACAGAGTAATACACAACTCTGCAATTTGAAGACTATAGAGAAAATAAAATAGAAGAAAATGAACAATGCAGGACCTGTGGGACAATAGTAAAAGTTACAACACAAACATAATTGGAGTCTTAGAAGGAGAGGAGAAGAGAAGAGAAGAGAAGAGAAGAGAAGAGAAGGGAAGGGAAGGGAAGGGAAGGGAAGGGAAGGGAAGGGAAGGGAAGGGAAGGGAAGGGAAGGGAAGGGAAGGGAGGAGGAGGGAGGGAGGGGGAGGGGGAGGGGAGGAAAGGAAAGGGAAGGGAAGGGAGGGGGAGGGAGGGAGGGGGAGGGAAGGGAAGAGAAGGGAAGAGAAGAGAAGAGAAGAGAAGAGAAGAGAAGAGAAGAGAAGAGATGCGAAGAGAAGAGAGAAGGGGGAGAGAGAGATGATATGAATAAGACAGTAAATAATATTTAAAGAATAATGGCCAAAATTTTCCTGAATTCAGGCAAAAACGTCAACTTAGCCAAAAAGCTAAGAGAACATCAAATATGATAAATGCAAAGAAAAACCACATCCAGATACATTATAACCAAACTGATAAAAACCATAGATGAAGAGGAAATTTTGAAAGCAACCAAAAAATAATGACACATTATGTGTAGGGGAACAACAGAAGTATGACAGCTTATTTCTCATCAGAAACAATGGGGTAAAAAGTCAACGGAATGATATCCTTAAGTGCTGAGAAAAACCTATCAATTAAAAATTCTATATCCAGCTGAAATATTCTTCAAAAATGAAGGTGAAACAAAGATATTTTCAGACAAATGAAAATTAAAGAATTAATTAGTAGCAGACCTCCACTGGGTGAAATGCTAAAAGAAACTCTTCATGCTGAGAGAAAAGTACAACAGATAGAAATTCAGATCTATAGGAAGAAAAAAAAAGCAGAAATGTGAAATATGTGAGCAAATATAAAAGACTATATATTTTTCTTCTTTTATTTCTTTAACAATCATACAATTCTTTAAAGTAAAGACTATGAAAGAGAATTATGGGTCTTATAATGTATATGGATGTAATACACACATGTACAAATAAACAGTATCACAAAAGATGGGGTAAGTGGTTGCAAAATTTTAACATTTTATGTGAAGTAGTACCATATTAACTACATAGAATATTAAAAAGAATATGTATTATAATCTATAGCAGAATCATTGAAAAATATTACAAAGAGGTATAGCTAAAGTATCTATTTCTCATTTTACTCTTAACTACATGAGACTGTAGGGGAGATAAAAAAATAATATCTTTTTCCAATACATCACAAGGATCATGGCCAACTCTCCCATAATGAAAGACAGGTTAGCAAGAGAAAAACAACAAATTTATTTAACAAATTTCACATACATAGGAGCCTTCAGAAATAACGATCCCCAAAGACACAGAGAAAACTGTGTTTTTATGTTAAGTTGGATGAGAGTAGTGGATAGTTGTAGAGAAACATGGTTGGGCAAAAAGGGTGTGAACTAATGGTAATAAAACTGAGGGGGGAACCTAGCAAGGCCTGTTTTTTCACATTCTTCTCTGTGTCTCTATAAGACATTTATTCCCTCCGCCTTCTCTGGGTATAGGGCGGGACATTTGTCACATGAGGACCTTTAGGGGAAAGGAGAAAAGATAAAACACCTTCCTAGGTTTTATGACTTGCTTTGAGAGAGAGAAATTCTAGTTTCTTTGTCTCACATGGGGGATGATGGGGATGATGGGAGGAAGGTAAGGGAAGATCAGAAAGACCTTGCTCCTGGGGCCTCCCAATCTCCTTCAGTTCTGAGTACTCGACATGCCAAGGCCTCATATTTTGAGATATATTGTTCTGAACCATATATAAATCAAAGTACCAAAATCCAAAAGGTAAGATTAAATAGAAGATCTAAAATCTTTGCATATTGTTGAAAAAAATATATGTATATATGTAATATGCTGAAAAGTATGTATTTCAAGATAGCTTAGCTTTAGCTTGCCTGAAAATTGCAAACTGTGCTAGTGTCCAAATCCAGTTTGAGGTATTCTAAACCATGTAAAGTGCAAACATTTTTAAAAGAGGCCCATTAGTAGGTTCATTCTGCAGCTACATCTGACTTATAAAATAACATAAGCAGAGGTTGGAATTTTGATTTGCTTTTACATTGTGCATACATGTTATTAAAGCGAGCCATGTAAGTGGTTTTACATTTTGTTTCCAAAGCATCCTTTCTTTAATTGAAATCCTTTAGAATTTCAATTCTAAAAGACAGAAAAACAGATATAATAAGCAATGTTGCTTTATCAACATCATAGTGGGAACTTTGCAAAGGATTTACCATCTTGGGGATCTCTGATGAATTCCCCTTTAATGTCCAGATAAACTCTAGAAAATCATGGCTATGGAACACTTTCCTTATATATACAAAATTCCAATTGATACCCTAGATTCTGTTAAATAATTCTCTTGGAATCAATGTTAAAATTAGAAAAATGACCTTCATGTTATTTTATTTTGTGATAAAAAAGTACTAAAAATAGGGTATATATTTTGGAATATAGCTTAAAGCTGATTTTTATTTCTTACATGTACTATAATTTAAAATTGGAGTTTAAAAGTTAATAAAAGAAATAAATCTTCTATCAGTTTACCAATTCTTTCACTTGTCTATCAAAATGACAAACACATTGCCATATTATATATCAGAAGGAAATTGACCACTGAATATTCCCTAATTTTAAAATGCAGGGAATAGTCAAATTCATTGAAGTTGTTTCTCTTAACTCATATGGAAATGTCTTTTTCTTTTTAAAAAATTATTTGATTTTTGCCTAGGCCGATGTCTGAAAGGGTCTTCCCAACATTTTCTCCTAGGATTCTTAAGGTTTCATGCCTTAGGTTTAGGTCTATTAACCATCTTGATTGTATTTTTGTGAGAGGTGAGAGGTAGGGATCCAGTTTTCCCAGCACCATTTATTGAAAAGAGATTCTTTTCCCCCATGTATATTTTTGTCTGGTTTATCAAAGATTAGGTTACCATATGTAGATGGTTTCATCTCTGGATTCTCAGTCCTGTTCCAAAGATCAATGCTTCTGTTCTTGTGCCAATCCCAAACTGAGTTGATTATTATTGCTTTATAGTACAACTTGAAGTGTGGAAGACTGATGCCTTCCAGGTTGTTCGTTTTGCTTAAGATTGCTTTTGCTATAAGAGGTCTTTTCTTGTTCCATACAAAGTGAAGAATTATTTTTTCTAGTTCTGTAAAGAATGACAATGGTACTTTGATGGGGATTGCATTTATTCTGTAGATCACTTTAGATAATATAGACATTTTAACAATATTGATTCTACCAATCCATGAACAAGGCAGATTTTTCCATCTTTTTACATCTTCTATAATTTCTTTTTTTAGTGTTTTGTAATTCTCCTTGTAGAAGTCTTTCGTATCTTTTGTTAAATTTACTCCTAGATATTTAATTTTTTGAGAGGCTGTAGTGAAAGGTATTGCCTTTTTGATTTGAGTTTTGGCTTGACTATTTTTGGCGTATATGAATGCCTCTGATTTGTGTATATTGATTTTATAACCTGAGACTTTACCAAATTCATTTATCAAATCAAGGAGTCTCTTGCAAGAGTCCATGGGGTTTTCTAGATGTAATATCATATCATCAGCGAAGAGTGAGAGTTTGATCTCATCTGCACCAGCTTGGATACCCTTAATACCGCCGTCTTGCCTAATTGCTGTTGCTAGGACTTCGAGCACTATGTTGAATAGAAGAGGGGAAAGTGGGCATCCTTGTCTGGTTCCAGTTTGAAGTGGGAATGATTTCAGTTTTCCCCCATTTAGTATGATATTGGCCGTAGGTTTGTCATAAATGGATTTGATAATTTTAAGGAATGAGCCACCTGTACCTATTTTGTTTAGAGTCTTTATCATAAAGGCATGTTGGACTTTATCAAATCTTTTTCTGCATCTATTGAGAGAAACAAGAGATGCTGGCGATTATGTGGAGAGATAGGGACACTCTTACACTGTTGGTGGGACTGCAAATTGGTGCAACCTTTGTGGAAAAGAATTTGGAGATTCCTCAAAGAGCTAAAATTAGAATTACCATTCTATCCAGCAATAGCATTATTAGGCATCTACCCAAAAGAGCATAAGACATTCTATGATAAAGACATCTGCACCCAAATGTTTATGGCAGCACAATTCACTATTCACTATTGCTAGGTCATGGAAACAACCCAAGTGCCCGTCAATTCATGAGTGGATTGTTAAAATCTGGTATATGTTCACAATGGAATATTACTCAATTTTAAGAAATGACAGTGAATTAGCACCTCTTGTATTATCCTGGATTAAGC
>CAUYRT010027648.1:0-17630 GCA_963574885.1 Lepilemur ruficaudatus | reverse complement strand
AAATAGAAAGAAATTAATTGGCCAACTAAAAATATATAGAAAAAATTAGCCGGGCATGGTGGCGCATGCCTGTAGTCCCAGCTACTCGGGAGGCTGAGGCAGTAGGATCGCTTGAGCCCAGGAGTTTGAGGTTGCTGTTAGCTAGCTGACGCCATGGCACTCACTCTAGCCCTGGCAGCAGGGTGAGACTCTGTCTCAAAAAAAATACCTTTGTCTTCTCCTAGCACTCTGGGAGGCCGAGGCGGGTGGATCACTCAAGGTCAGGAGTTTGAAACCAGCCTGAGCAAGAGCGAGACCCATCTGTACTAAAAATAGAAAGAAATTAATTGGCCAACTAAAAATATGTAGAAAAAATTAGCCGGGCATGGTGGTGCCTGCCTGTAGTCCCAGCTACTCGGGAGGCTGAGGCAGGAGGATCGCTTGAGCCCAGGAGTTTGAGGTTGCTGTGAGCTAGGCTGATGCCACGGCACTCTAGCCTGGGCAACAGAGTGAGACTCTGTCTCAAAAAAATAAAATAAATAAATAAACAAACAAACAAAAAAACCTTTGTCTTCCTTTACTTCCCAGAATATACACATAGTTTACTATGGCATGTGTAATCCCATTACAGTGCTCTATTCCTATATAAATATTCTTTCTGGTAGAGCTTCCCTCTGTTTGTAATTTGAGTGGACAGTATAGTACTGCTTTTTCCAAAATTGAAACACATCTTGTCATATATTATGTTTGTTAGTTCATGTGACCCACATACATGGTGGAGACTTATTTTTAGAAACAGACTATTTCTGCTAGAAAGAAACTTTGGAGATCCCTTTTAGTTAAAGAAAAGACAAGGAAGACCAGACAACCCAGTAAATTACACAAAACATGTTGGCAATGGCAGCCAGGGGAGATGATGGATAGAAAGAATGCAAGCCTTCTTATTCCTCAGATTATTAGTCTTCAGTTGTCCATTTTATAGCTTTGGACAACTATTGAGATTTTCAAATTTCAGAATTTCCTAGAGAGGCCTGAAAACTCCTTACGTGGGGCACTATTCCTCGGGCATGTAACTGAGTGTGTTTATGGTGAGGTTTGGAGGAGGAAAAGGAGAGTAAGGCCAGCTTACCTATGGTCCCACTTTCCTTTCCATACTTGGGATCATTTGGCATTTTATCAATTTTCTACATCTTAGATTCTATCTCCATAGGAGATAAAGGAGTAAGGAAGGAGGGGACTAAGGGTGGCCTAGGAAGAGTAAAGGATTATGAAAAAGAGAATAGGTTTTCTAAAGAATAGGTTGTATCCCATCTGGATAAGGTGCCAATTTCTAGTCTTTTCTAGGTTTGACTTCTGTTGCCTGTTAAATCTTCCCTGATAGATAAAAATAGATAAAGAGATTTTGTGATAATTGACTTCTTTCTGGAGATTATGCATTTAGTCAGATAAGGGAGATACAGGAAAAGCCCCTCTGTGCATTTGCAATTTCCCAAATGCCTTTAGCTTGAAGTAGTCAGTATAGCAATGTGACATATTTTGGGCTGGTTATTTCCTGGATTCCTCCAGTAAACATTGCAGGGGGCAAGGGAAAATTTCCCCATAAATAGTTATGTTAAACTATGATCAAATAATTTTACATAACATGAGAGCCTTCAGAATGAAAACCCAAAGATACCTAATGCTTAGGTTCAACAAAGTATAAACAGCCATGTAGAAATATGATTGGACAAAAAGGGTATGCTCATAGACTGAAAGGGGAAACTCAGCAAGGCCTGCGTGTTTAGATTCTTCTTGGCCTCTCTGAGCATGCATTCCTTCCTTCTCGGAATGGGGCAGGACCCTGGGGGGTTATAACCTACAGTCAAACAAGGTAGGTCAGATAATTTCTTTATAGCCAGTATTTACACAGAAAGGTGGTGGGGAAGGGAGTTAAGAGTAATATTTTTAAGTTTTATGGCTGGCTTAAGGGAAAAGAGGTTCTAGTTTCTATGATCCATCGTGGGGAAGAAAGATCCAAGTTTTATGGCTAGCCATGGGGAAGAATGGGACTGAGAGACAGGAGGGCAGAAGGTCAGGGAAAAACTTGTGCTTCTGAGGCTGCTTCTGTGGCCTTCATTTTGGGTATCATTTTCTGAGCCCCAAAAACATATATCAAAACATCACATTGTGCCTCATAAATGTGTATAATTATGATTTGTCAATTAAAGATAGTATTAATAAAAAATAAGATGAATGTAACATACATAGAAAAGAATGGGTTTATGTATTCAGATAATTATTCAGTCCACAATAAACAACTCCAAACACCATTCACCACTTTAATCTCATTGCTGTTGGTGAGCTCAGAATTTAAAATTTTTCTTTTAGTTCATTTCTTTATCCATTTACTTAACTACCAGAAAATATCTCCTGAATACCTGCTGTATGTGTGAAACCTAGTGTTCTGCCCAGAGGGACTAAGTAAGCAATGGATTCTTTTCAGCTGAGGACTTAGAAAGCTGGGAGGGCCTGGGCATTTGATCTGGGCTTTGGTGGCATAGAGAATAGCTTGGTGAACACCTTTTCACTATGGGCCCAGGAATCTTCAATAATGTCCAGTGATCTTCAGCTATGAAATGAAGGGCTTGATGAAGTCAGCAGAGCCTTTTTTTGTTTAGTCTGCACCATGTTATAATTTTTTTTATTAGTTGCCAATATAAAAAATGTAGAATATTTCATTTTAAAATGCATATCCACTTGAAAAATTGGAAAATTCACTGTCCCTGTGCCTGTATCACTATAAGAAAGAAATCAGTGAAACTGCATTGTACAGGTTTGTGTTCTTCAGTTCTCTGAAGCTCCCACTGGTCCCATTAGTTTCCATGTTAGGTGGCATTTATGAATGTGCTTGTGTTATGGTTGTTCTTATAGCAGAATTTTAAAAAGGGCTCAATACGCCTTGGTCCATGTCTCTATCAAAACTGAAAATATAGTATCAGAAGTTTTTGTGCTTTGAGAAAAATAGCAAAGCCTGGCAAGATGGTGTACACCTGTAGTCCCAGCTACTTGGGAGGCTGAGGCAGGAGGACAGCTTGAGCCCAGGAGTTTGAGGTTTTCAGTGAGCTATAATTGAGCCACTGCATTCCTGCCTGGACAATAGAATGAGACCCCCATCTCTGAAAAGAAAGAAAAATAGCAAAAAGCACCTTTCTTTATAGAGATAAGGCATGGTTCCTAATATTCAACCAGTTTTGCTCTAATGTGCTGGGCCCTTGTGAACAACTGACATTTAACATTTGGTTTATGGAGTAACATAACTGTTGCTTTAGCAGCAGATTAAGTATAGACATTTTATGAAAGAGAATTTGGAACACAGGTTGGGATCAAAGCATGAAAAATGATCTTAAGCGTTGTTATGGATTGAATTGTGTTGAAGTCCTAACCCCCAATTTGATTGTATCTGAAAACAGGGCCTTTAAAGAGGTAATTAAGGTTAAATGAGGTTGTACGGGTGGGACCCTAATCTAACAACAGAACTGGTGTCCTTAAAAGAAGAGGAAGAGACACAGGGGCAAACAGGCACAAAAAAAAAACAAAAAACCATATGAAGACACAGAAAGAAGATGGCTATCTGCAAGCCAAGGAGAGAGGCCTCAGGAGAAACCAAACCCACTGACACCTTGATCTTGAACTTCAGGCCTCTAGAACTGTGAGAAAATAAATTTTTGTTGTTTAAGCTACCCAGTTTGTGGTATTTTGTTATGTCAGCTCTGTCAAGCTAATAAATGCATTTTAATAGGCAAGGGAGTTAGACTTTGGAGGAGGGAGAAACCCAAGCATTTAAAGGAAAAAAAAAAAAAAAGAAAAGAAAACGTGCAAAATAACCAAGTGTACATTGTTATGTTCATGATGGAAAAACTGCAGCTTAGTCCCATGATAATCATATTATTTTGTTGACCAGAACTAGAAAGCATGATCCTATCATTTATTTTAGGGTACAGAGTATTTTGTTTTTTCATTTTTTTGTCTGTTTGTTTTGGTCAGCTCTGACCAGACCACAAAACTCAACAGGACTTTCTCTCCCAACTCCTGTCTTTCTACCTACCCGTAACCCCTTTTAACGCACGCACGAATGAGTCTTGGAGTAATTACTAACTTAAATGTTGAAATTAAAAGGAGATAGAAATGATAACCTTACCTAATCCACTGACTATCAGTAGAAAGTTGGGAAGGAAATATTTCAATTGGGGCTGAAAAATATACCTTGGATTTGTGCTTCTGCTTTTTTGCCACAAGATGGCAGAAGAGGGCCACACTTCTTATCTCACCTACTGTAGAGGATGATCATTCCTCAGATCTCTCAAGGACTTGGGGAGAAGGTGAGGAGTCAATCTCGCAAAAAGAGCAAAGAGGAATGAAAGGAGATAAATGTGATGCCAACAAGTTCAAAACCACGATGAAATTAGGGGAATGCTGTTCACCAAGTGGTACAGGTCTGGGGAAGAGAATCCCATTTTAGGGAAGGAAAGGGCAAGCCCGTGTACTGTTATTTTTTGCACGATCCTCTGACCTCTTGGCATGATTTCAGGGCTGTTTGTTGCCTGTGACAAGACTGTTCTTCAGAGGTAGAGAGCCCCAAACCACAGCTGTAAGGGAGGTGACGACAAGGAAAGAAAAAAGAAAAAGTTAAGGGGTGATTTTTAGGCCTGGAGTGGGGCTCTGGTGTAGGGGCTTGTCATTTTGTTGTTAATACAAAAGAAGATTTACAATAGCAATAATTTACTGGAGAGGGAATAATCTGGTGGCAGAGGATGTTAATGCTATATAATATGCAAGAAAGGAGCTATTGAGAAGGGAAATTGAAGGACTTTCGATCATGTATTGAAAGTTTCCACTTCCTTGTATTCCTAGCTAGTCCCTGTTCTTGGTACACCTCCTACCTCTGTAACCTTTTCTGGGGTCTGCTTCTTTTTAAATGCTGGATTCTCCGATTTCTGTTGCAGGATTCCTAATCATAGAATCCCAGCCTGAAAGCTGTCCCCCTGCCGCAATGAATCCTGGCATACCTCCCTCCTTAAGGCCGCCTGATTATACATTGTAAGAAGGCAGCTTTCCCAAATTGCTAGGTTCCTTGTTCAACATTTTATCCTTCTAGTAGCTTTTTTGACCTTTAATGTTCCCTTTGCGATTTGTCACCAATCATTTCAACTCACTCTAATATCTCTGTGGCGTTGGCAGCGTTGACGTCAGTGCCTGTTCTCTAGAGGTTATGAGAAACGGACACTGAGAAGTTAATTTCGCCCAGGGTCCTACTGCAGAAAATCAAACGGTTAATTTATAGCCTCTGACTCTTAGCTGCAGAGCCTGAGGCATTCCCGCATATAACGGAAAATTCATAATTTTACTTGGCATAAAAACTTTCAAAAGCACAACCGGGTGAGACTATCTGGCAGATGGTGGCCCCTGGCGGGATTTTCAAATAGATCTGCAGCCCAATCAGTTACAAGGAGGGGAGACTTGCATTCGTAACCCAAAGAGAAATCGGTCTATTGTAGCCGAGAACAAAACTACACGACTCTTTTTCTCAAGGGCCATCAAAGAACCCAAACTAAATTTGCCCGACAGCGCGTCCAAATGCATATGCAAGAATGTGTGCTTTTTTACTTTTACCGTTTCCGGTTATCTTCTTTCCCAAACAAGCTCCTAGCCCTCCCCAAAGAAACTAGACTACAGGCAAAATGCACTAGCTCTTTTTTCTGAAAATGTGGGTGGCTCTGAAAAGAGCCTTTGTGAGAGGCTGTGAGCGAGCTCATTTGGAACTGGTGTACTTGGTGACGGCCTTGGTGCCCTCGGACACCGCGTGCTTGGCCAGCTCTCCGGGAAGCAGCAGGCGCACGGCTGTCTGGATCTCCCTAGAAGTAATGGTCGAGCGCTTGTTGTAATGCGCAAGGCGAGACGCCTCGCCAGCGATGCGCTCGAAGATGTCGTGGACGAAAGAATTCATAATGCCCATGGCCTTAGAAGAGATGCCGGTGTCGGGGTGAACCTGCTTCAGAACCTTGTACACGTAGATAGAGTAGCTCTCCTTGCGGCTGCGCTTACGCTTCTTGCCATCTTTTTTCTGAGCCTTAGTCACTGCTTTCTTGGAGCCCTTCTTGGGGGCCGGAGCGGACTTAGCTGGCTCAGGCATGACGTAGAAGAACCAAAATGCACTTAACAAAAAGCTTTCAACAAGGAAAACAACGAGCATTCGGCTGGAGGCACCCCTTTTATATATATCATATGCAAATGAGGTTTTGTAAAGTTCTCTGTCTGATTGGACATATCTCGTGATGACGTCAACACCAATATTGTCCAATCAAAGCACATACTTTAAGAAACTGTATTTGCATTGTTTAAAACGGAACTGCAAGTTTAGCCAATGGGCCAACTCCTTTTTCGCACCGAACAACGGCTATAAAATACGCGTTTTTGTGCTTGGGTTTTTCTGGTGTAAGTTACAGGCAGTCTTATTATGTCTGGACGCTGCAAGCAGGGCGGCAAGTCTCGTGCCAAAGCCAAGACCCGCTCTTCTCGGGCGGGGCTCCAGTTTCCCGTGGGCCGAGTGCACCGTCTGCTACGTAAAGGCAGCTATGCCGAGCGGGTCGGAGCTGGCGCCCCTGTGTACCTGGCGGCGGTGCTGGAGTATCTGACCGCGGAGATCTTGGAGCTGGCGGGCAACGCGGCCCGGGACAACAAGAAGACACGCATCATTCCTCGCCACCTACAGCTGGCCATCCGCAATGATGAAGAGCTGAACAGGTTGCTGGGTAAAGTCACCATCGCTCAGGGCGGCGTCCTGCCCAACATCCAGGCTGTGCTATTGCCCAAGAAGACCGAGAGTCACCACAAGGCTAAGGGCAAATGAGGTCTGAATTCACAACTTAAAATTTCTCACTAAAAACCAGCGGCTCTTTTCAGAGCCACCCACCGTTTCTGCATAAGAACTGAGCACTGTTCTCTAAACCTATCATGAGTACCTGGCTAAGTTTAAGCACATGGAATAATAGTTTCACATTTGGTTTGATACTAACTGACACCTGATAAAAGACCGTTAAATTTGTAGCTTGCGTAAATTAATTATAATACCATGAAGCCAACCTCCTTTATCGTCCCCTCCCCACAAACACCGTCCTGGGGCGTGAAAAACCACTTCTGGTGATTATTCCGGCGAATATATTCACTTGTATATACCAACATTTTTTTAGTTTTGCTGGATCTTTACCGCAGAACCTGATGGTCCCTTAATCAACTAAAATCTCGCTCCTAAGTCAAAACGCTGTTTCCGGAGCTACCCACATTTACTGGAAAAGACCTAATAATTGACCGATGTAAACTCATCACTCCCCACATGCTGATTACATCAAGCACGCGAT
This sequence comes from Lepilemur ruficaudatus, assembly GCA_963574885.1. NCBI lineage: Eukaryota > Metazoa > Chordata > Mammalia > Primates > Lepilemuridae > Lepilemur > Lepilemur ruficaudatus. The sequence continues at coordinate 10,257 of CAUYRT010027648.1, read as the reverse complement.
TTACATATTTAATAGTCCAATAAGCCATTTTATTGCATCAAAATCATTTAATGAAGATGTAGTATACTATTCATAGGTATCATTTAGTCAAGCACATACCAAACTCCTCCTTACCCACACCAGGCTAAGCAAACTAAAATACTGGTGTTCCGGGGTCAATGTGCCAATCAATTTTTAAACTGTTTTTTTCTGGGTCTTCCTAGTTATTAAAAGCAGATTTAATGAAACAGGAAACGGAACTACTTTTTAGAAAGATTAACAAGTAAATTATTCTAGTGTACTTTTTTTTTTACATTATCTAAAACAGGAAAAAGGCTCCAATGAACATGAGTGTCTTTAAGAACAGTTAAGGCTGATTTCCTGAAGTTCCAGGTCAGATTCCCTTTTCATTAGGGTAATCTTAACCTGATTAGTCGAAAACAAACAGTAAAAATTAACAGCAAGGTGGGTGGGGGAACCGTTCAGAGGAAGTGGTAGGAACCAAACAGAGATTGTATTAAAAACCAATCAGGTTACTCCTACCACAGTTTTGACCAATCAGGATCATATCATCGGTATAAATTCTGGTCGCGCCTCTATCCCTCTGGTTGCTTGTTTAGAAAGCACCAGTGTTTGCCATGGCTCGTACAAAGCAGACAGCTCGCAAGTCTACCGGCGGCAAGGCGCCGCGCAAGCAGCTGGCTACCAAGGCGGCCCGCAAGAGCGCCCCGGCTACCGGCGGCGTGAAGAAACCCCACCGCTATCGGCCTGGCACCGTGGCCCTGCGCGAGATTCGCCGCTACCAGAAGTCAACTGAACTGCTGATCCGCAAGCTGCCTTTTCAGCGCCTGGTGCGGGAGATCGCGCAGGACTTCAAGACCGACCTGCGCTTCCAGAGCTCGGCGGTGATGGCGCTGCAAGAAGCTTGTGAGGCCTACCTGGTGGGGCTTTTCGAGGACACCAATCTGTGTGCCATCCACGCCAAGCGAGTGACTATCATGCCCAAGGACATCCAGCTCGCGCGCCGCATCCGTGGCGAGCGAGCATAAACCGTCCTGAGGCGGGGCTTCCTTGCTTTCTCCCCAAAGGCTCTTTTCAGAGCCACTCATGTGCTCATTGAGAGTGGCTGTTACACAGTTAGGTCTCTTAAGACACAACACGCTAAAGCCAACCTGGGAAAATGGGGAAGGAACACAGTGTTTCAGCTCGAAGAACTGTGGCCTTATGTTTCCTGCTCCTCAAAATAGACAAGAAAACGGCCGGGCGCGGTGGCTCACGCCTGTAATCCTAGCATTCTGGGAGGCCGCGGCGGGTGTATCGCTCAAAGTCAGGAGTTCGAAACCAGCCTGAGCAAGAGCGAGACCCGTCTCTACTAAAAATAGGCAGAAATTAGTTTGACAACTAAAAACAGAAAAAATCAACCAAGCATGGTGGTGCATGCCTCTAGTCCCAGCTACTCGGGAAGCTGAAGCAGGAGGATGGCTTGAGCCCAGGAGTTTGAAGTGGCTGGGAGCTAGGCTGACACCATGGTACTGTAGCCCGGGCAGCAAAGTGAGACTCTGTCTCCAAAAAAAAAAAAGTTATCAGGACTGATAAAATACATTACCTATTAAATACCTTAACACTTAGTTCTAACACATAACTGCTCAGTAAATTCTAGCTGGATAAGTGTAATGCTAATTAGCTGTTTTTTAATCACAAAATCACTGAGTCTTGGATAGTTATTAAGCACCTCCCACCTGTGTCATTGTATTTCGTCCCAGACAATTTTGATCACTATTTTTAGTCCTATGCTAAGTAAATATATTGGCACTCATTTTCACATGTTTTTGTGTGTGAACCCGACAATAGCTCCCAGGGTATAGACAGGGCATAAATTACTCCCTTTTACTAACTCTAGAAAGTTTGTCTTTTCCAAAGGTACCCAACCAATGGGGGACAAACAAACCTAAACTAGTAGATCTAAGTTTAGAATTCTTTCACGAATCCTTAGATAGGAAGGAAGAGATCTGGATAAGCTTCCAATGGCTATACAAAAATAATTTAGTTTAAAAGAAAACTGGGGCCTAATTTCCTTTAGGTGGAAAGGCAGAAAGAAGTTGCTCTTCATTAGGTTGCTCTAATGTCTTCCAACTCTTCCAGCAAGGACATCTACTGAGATTTTAGTCTTCTGAGATCTGATATTTTAGCTGTATGGACTGGAGGGGACATTTTCTATTTGAAGCCTAAATTTGGGCATAGAATTGGTGGGTTTAGAAAATGTCCAAAAATTCTTTGATACTCTTTCAAAAAGTAGAGCTTAATTTCTCTAAATCTTGAGTGTAGGGCAGGATTTAGAGACTGGCTTTCATTGAATAGAATAGAGCAAATGGCATAGTTAAGTGAGAGTGAGGTACTTCGGAGACTAGGTCATAAAAAGTATTGTGCTCTGGGGGACCTCAGGTGCCATGTTGGGAGGACATTCAGGTGGCCCCGTGGAGAGGCCTACCTTGTAAGAAATTAAGGCCTTCCTCCACAGTCAGCGAAGAGCTACCAATAGCCATGTGAGTGAGCCATATCCTGCCCCAGTGAAGCGTCAAATGATTGCAGCCCCTGCTGACAGCTAGGCTCTTCATTCTCAGAGACTCTGAGCCAGAACCATGCAACTAAACCACTCTTGATTCCTGACCTTTAGAAAATGTGTGAGATAATGAATTTGTTGTTTTAAGCTGCTAACTTCTTGGGTGATTTGTTACACAACAATAAATTACTGCTGCAATTGGAAAAACAAGAAGAGTTCGGAGTCATGCACTAGACTCCACTAGTCTAGATGAGATGATCACATCCCACACTCGGCACCTCACCACAGGGAAGTCTGGACTTCCAGGAACTTCCCTGTCATTGCTCAGAAATCAGCAGGATTTATTTTTGTTGCTATCCAGAGAAGCTGGAAACCAACTTAGTGCTGCTAAGGATTTAGAAAGAGGATGAATCTATTGGCTGCTTTGCAGGTAGGCACCTGGTAGGGTCACCTCTAGCTATCAGTTTTGGAGGGGGAAAAAAACTCACTTTTTTTTTTCAGTTCAACCTAGCAATGGATAAAACTCCAAGGAATCAATTTTTGTATTATTATAACAGATGTTGATTTATAAACCAATATTCTATTTTTTTTAATTTACCATTTCCAGCTAGAATAGGTAACAATTAGCACTTCATTTTATAAAGTTTGTTCACATTTATTTAATATTATCAAACTTGATTTTATTTATTTATGTATGTTTGAGCCAGAGTCTTGCTCTGTCTCCCAGGCTAGAGTGCCGTGTCGTCAGCCTAGCTCACATCAACGTCAAACTCCTAGACCCAAGTGATCCTCCTGCCTCAGCCTCCTGAGTAGCTGGGACTACAGGCACATGCCACAAGGCCCAGCTAATTTTTTCTATTTTTAGTAGAGATGGGTCTCGCTCTTGCTCAAGCTGGTCTCAAATTCCTGAGCTCAAGAGATCCTTCCCCGCCTGGGCCTCCCAGAGTGCTAGCCAGGCTGGAGTGCAGTGAGATGAGTGCAGTGGATGACCCAGCCTCCAACTCCTGGGTTCAAGGGATCGTCCTGCCTCAGCCTCCCAAGGAGCTGGGATTATAGGAGCGGGACCCTGTGGCCAGCTATTATCAAACTTGATTACTAAGAAAATTGTGATGTAGGTAGTAAGGAATTGGAGAACTTAATAAGGACGCAGCTAGTTCATAAACAAGAAGTCTTGGGGGATGTTTGGTGTTAATGCATGCTGGCCTGGACATTGGAGCTGAATCTTTTTTTCTCTCTCTCAGTGGCTGTGTCTAGTTTTTGGAAAATTTCTATCGATCAGAGTTACCATCTCTACTGATCAGATGTACTATATTTGTTACATAAACCATTACAAATCAATATTCTGTGACTCTCCCTTTTCCAGACCCCACATCAGTTTATACTAATGTTGGGGAGGATAGGTATCTTCTTTCTACTCATCTTAAGTTTTTTGGTGGGGGCCCTGGTAACAAAAGACAGATTAATGAGAAAAATTTATTTCATATAATTTTTATGTGACATAGGAGCTTTCATAAGGAAATGAAGACCCGCAGGAGAGGTTAAACCTCAGTGTTTTTATAATAGATTTCATGAAGAGTGGAGAGTATTGGAGAAATGTGATAAGACAAAGAGTATAAGCAAGCTGGGGGACACTTAGCAAGGCCTGTTCATTCACACTACTCTTTGTGTCCCTTGTCTTCAAAGATAAAGATTCTCCTCACTCCTTTTCTCTGAGGATAGAGAGGGCACCTCTCACTTGAGGGTCATATGGCCTGCTTTAAGGAAAGGTAGAAAGTCCTTCCTGTATATACTGTTTCTCAAATTCCTTCAGCTTAAATATTCAATATCCCAAGATAACATACTTTGGGGTGGCATGTCCTGAACCCAATAACTAACAACTAATTAGATTATAGGTTATTCAAATGCCATTTTCCTCAAGAGTATTAAGGGAAATTTTCCTATGAAATGGATACTTTACTTTCTTCAAGAGATTGCTTTTTGGGGGGCTCAGAAAACAGTACCCCAAAATCATGGCCTCAGTAGAAGCCTTAGAAGCAAAAGTTTTTCTCTGACCTTTTCTTCCTCTCTCTGAGTCCCTTTCTCCCCCAAAGCTAGCCATGGAAACTAGAATCCCTCTTTTCGAAGTCAAATCATAGAAACCAGAACTCCTTTTCTTGAAAGTGTAACAGAGTAGTCACCCCTCCTCCCATAGATATGGAAGGGGGGATATGTAACAGAAGAAATGGTTTGAAAAATGGCAAAAATGTTTTATGTCTCTTTAAAACATCCCCCACTCCTTTTGGAGAACTAGGCCTTACATCCCTGCCTCAGGCCAGTGGTTGGGAAGGACAGAGGAATGTCTTTTTTTCTTTGTGCTATAGAAGAAGGCTCCAGGGAATTGTCTGGGTGGAGGGCACAAGATCATCTTAGCTGAAGATGGGATTTATCCTGGTGGAGGTCTCCATATTGTCTTAATTGAAGATGGGGATGAATCTGAGCAGAGGTCATCAGATTGTTTTAGCCAAAGATGGGATAGATCAGAACCTTTAAAAGCTCTGTACTTCTGCTCAGGAGGGGGATGCTGGTACTTTGACATGAGAGTTTGTCAGCCTCTTCATTTGCAGGCAAATTAATACACTCCTTCCTTCTCCTCAAACCACTTGTCCTTGTTCTTCTGATGTGGCCTCAAGGACAGTGCCAAACTTTTGGTAACAAAAGCCAGCCATGAAACCTAAAAATATTCTATGTGAAAACTGGCCATTAAGAAATTATCTCACCTACCTTGTTTGACTGTAGGTCGTAAGACCCTCATTCCAGAGAGGTTCCTGCTCCACATCCAGAAGGAAGTAATGCATGCTCAGAAAAGCCAAGAAAACCCTAGAAAGACAGGCCTTCCTGGCTTTCCCCATTCAGTATATTAACATTAGGTCATACCTGTTTTGTCTAATCATATTTCTACATGTCTGTGCATACTTTATTGACCTTAAGCATAAAAATGTACAATTTCCCTTGTATCTTTCTGTATCATTCTGAAGGCTCCTATATACACACATTAAATTAATTTATATGCCTTTTCTCCAATTAATCTGTACCTAGTCAGTGATTTGACAGCCTTAGCCCTTATATCTTACCGGTAAACTGTTGAGATGTTATATATGATTACTAGGAATAATGAATGAATCAGGGAACAGATTAGCTTATAAATGTTTCTGAAACTGAATGAGGAAACTGATTGAGGCTAGGAGACAGACATCTTATTAAAGGATCTGTTCAGGTGTGGTTACATTCTTGGTCTTCTCTTCTGCAATAGATAATGAGAGAACATGAGATAATGAGCTTTCTATTTTGGGTAAGAAAAACAGTTGTTCTCCTTGGTGGGATCTGTCAGGTCTTTATGTAGAGAGGGGAAAAGACTCTTTCAGCCTCTGTTGATCTCTAAGGGCGTTTAATTGAAAATACTCATTAAACCAGTAAGCCATACTTTGGGGTGAACTTCCCTGAGCTCCTTCAACCCAAAGATTCCAGGAAAACTGTCCAATATTATGCTTAGGTTCAACAAAGTATGAACAGCCATGCAGAAATATGATTGGACAAAAACGGTATGATCTAAAGCTAATAGACCAAGTGGGGCAAACTCAGCAAGGCCTATCTAAATTCAGCATGGCATCTCTGTGCAGCATTCCTTCCTTTTGAGTGTGAGGCAAGGCCTTCTCTGGAATGGGAGTCTTATGACTCACAAACAAGGTAGGTCAGATAATTTCTCACCATAAATGGCACCAAAAAGCAGAGGGAAAGTTAGAGTAATATTTTTAGGTTGTTAACTAAAAAAAACCAAACTCTGTAAAATAATTTTAAAGAGATTTATTCTGACCCAAATTTGAGGATCATGACCCAGAGTCACACCCAAGAAGCCTTGAGCAAGTAGACTTGCTGTGGTTGGTTACAGTTTGGTTTTATACATTTCAGAGAGATGGGGGTTACAGGTAAAGTCATAAATCAGGCACACATTGGCTTGGCCTGAAAAGGTTTGGCCATCTTGAAGTGGGGGGCTTACAGGTGGGTTTAAAGATTCTTTGACTTGTAATTGGTTAGACATGAAGCTTTGTCTAAAGGCTTGGAATGTTTTAACATAAGGAGCTGTTATCAGAGATAAGCTACCTGACATATATTTGTTGTGTAAATTGAGGATCTGCAGGTTTGTCTTGCATAGCCTTTGGCCTTTAATGAGTTACAAGGGATGTCTCCAAGAAGGGAGGAAGAAATGATGAGGCACGTCTGACCTCCCTTCCTGTGGCAGACAATTTAGTTTTAGGATATTCCTTTGGCCAAAAGGGGGTCTATTTATTCAGCCGACCGGGATGGGGGGGTGAGCCTTAAGATTTTATTTTAATTCTCAAGGTTTTATTTTTATGGTTGGCTTTGGGAAAAAGGAATTATGGTTTCCATGACCCACTTTGTAACTGTGATAGGTTCTGTAAAGTTGGCGACGGCAGAGAGAAGGTGAGAGACAGACAGAGTAGGGCCAAACAATGTAGCTTTATTGAGCGCTCCCAGGCAAAGTTACGGGTCCCGAGGAATGGGGCCCGAGAAGTCGCGCCGGTTTGAAAGCGGTGAGGGCTTTTATACTATTTGAGGCCGGTCGGGGGCTTTGGGCGGGAAGAGTTGGGGATTCTCCACAGTGACCTTTGGAGGTTATTGAGGATTAGGAGGGGTTGGTGGTATTTGCGGAATCTGGGAATCCAAACTTTCTTATCTGGGTGGGCATCTGGGTGTGGTTACCCTTCAATTTAGCTGGGCCTAATAGTCATCTTTGTGGGTCTTTCTTCTCTTTAGGGAGGGGAGGGGATGCCCACCACCAGCCATACAGGTTCCTTGCCAGATTCCCATGGCAAGTCAGTCCACTGAGATAATAGGTTGCTGCAGAGAAAGAGGTTTAATAATACAGCTGCCAAAGGAGAAGAAAAGAAACCTCAAATCTGCCTCCCTGAGCAGTTTGGGGCTCAGGATTTTAAAGGGTTGAGTGGGCTAAAATGCGAAGATCACTGATTGGTTGAAGAGAGCAGGGTGAAGTCATGGGACAGGGAGATGAAGAAACTGCATTCTCATGCAAATTGGGTCCCTCAGTGGGGGTCTAGAAACCGTTTGGCATCAGCTATTCTGCAGCAATTCAGGATCTTCAGCAATTCTTTTTTTTTTTTTTTTTTTTTTTTGAGAAAGTCTTACTCTGTTGCTGGGGCTAGAGTGCTGTGCCTTGGCGTCAGCGCTAGCTCACAGCAACCTCAAACTCCTGGGCTCAAGCGATCCTCCTGCCTCAGCCTCTGGAGCAGCTGGGACTACAGGAATGTGCCACCATGCGTGACTAATTTTTTTATATATATATTTTTAGTTGTCCAGCTGATTTCATTCTATTTTTAGTAGAGACGAGATCTCACTCCTGCTCAGGCTGGTCTCGAACTCCTGAGCTCAAATGATCCACCCTTCTCGGCCTCCCAGAGAGTTGGGATTACAGGCATGAGCCACCGCGCCCGGCCTAGAATCTTCAGCTATTCGTAAGCAAAAGCCTAACGATTTAAGGTCAGAGATTCCATTTATAAGAACAATGGAAATGCAAATTATTCTTAAAGTCCTTATGGTTCCAACATCAGAAATCTCTTGTATAGGAACAATGGAGAGGCAAATGGTCAGCATCTAGTGCTACTTGATTTTCCCTTACAAGGAAAGTGAAAAAGTATAGCTTGATTAATGCTTAATTAAAACCATATTTGGTCCAGAATTCTTTTTAATGTGGTTTCACCTTGAAGAGGGAGTCGAGTTCCTATGGCCAGCCTTGGGGGAGAATAACGGGTCAGAGACAGGAGGACAAGAGAAGGTTAGAGAAAAACTTTTATTTCTGAGGCCGTCATTTTGGGGTATCATTTTCTGAACCCCAATACCTTTTTGCATAAGAATTATTTATTTTTTATTTTTAATTGTGGATATATAATAAAGGTTATTTTAAGCTAATTATTTTGAAGAACTGCAGATACAGGAAAAACTCAGAAAACAGAAGTCACTCTTTTGTAAGGGAAATTTATATCTATAAAGGAAATCTCCATTTGTAAGTGTCTCCCTCTCTGAACCAGGATGAGAAGGATGACTCTAAATGGAGAGACTCTAATCCTTGAAAAAGCCACTGATTTAAATCTGCATAAAAACCGTACCTTTGTTTACCAAGCTTTTCCTAGTCTACATGACTGCTCCTGCAACACCCTTCTTTATTCCAGCTGAAGATGGTATTTAAACCTGAATTCTAAGCCACCTCTGTGAGACTTACACATTTTTCCAGGTATTTCCCACATATATATGAAATATACAAATACTATATATATATGAAATATACTATATAATATAATAAACTTCTGCATATTTTTCTCCTGTTAATCTGTCTTTTATCACCTGGGGTCTCAGCTGAGAACTCAGAAATGGTATAGGGAAAATTACTTTTTCTTCCTCTACACATAAATGGTAGTATGTAACAGTGGAAAGAAGGCTTAGTATGACTAGCTCCATTTTCCTTCTGGCGCTCGGCAATAATATCCTTTAGGTTAAAAGCTTCTGTTTAGCTCTACATGTAGGCCAGATAATTATAGAAAAAATTAGTTTATAGAATTCAACTCGAAAAGAAAGATGATAACTTTCCTTTTCCCAAAACTAACTCCCAGGGAGATAAAAAAAAGTATACACACAAGTAAATGTTACATCAAGTGTTACAGCGGATGGTCCCGAGGACAAACTGAGCAGGACACGGAGAGTCGGAGAATCAAAGTTTATTCGCCAGCGGGCTCATAGGGGTCTCGCCACTAAATTCTGAGCCCCATCTACCTGATTTTTCCCACTTTTATTAAGTTGGGGTGGTCTGAGGGGTGGGGTATCAGGTGTAGGTTAGTTGATGTGTCAGGTAATAGGTTAGTATTATGTTGATGCGCCAAGTAAGAGGTTTAGTGTTATGCTGATGCCAGGTAATAGATTAGCTGATGGGCCAGGTAATAGGTTAGTATTATGCTGATTCAGGTCTTGTGTGAGTGGTGGGGGTCTCCGGTGGCTGATGCCAAGTGATAGTTGGGGGGTTCCCTTATCATAACAATGTTATGTTAAAGATTTATAAGAACATCGTGATCTGATGGTCTATGCCCTCCAAAGTTAGCTGACCAAGAGCTAATAAGTTTTACAACCTCCTCAGACCCTCACAGGCACCCAGATGTTTGTGGTATTTTGTTACTTCTTGCAACTTCCCCTTTCCCATTCCGTTAACATAAAAAGGAATTTGAAGTTCATACTAACTTACGATGGTTCTTTAGGATATAAGGCTGCCATCTTCTCAGTTTGCTGGCTTTCCTAATAAAAATCACTTTCCTTGCCCCAACACCGTGTGTCTTATTGGGTGTTCTGTGGTAAGTGTTACCAGCTTGGATTCAGTTACATAATTGCAAAAAGAATTAGGATAGGGAATTAGGGAAGGTAAAACTGTTATAGGCCAGAGCGGGAGAAATGACCACAGGGTTCAGATTGGAATTTAAATTGGTAAGTCTTTATTGCTGGCCAGGGCACACTCTCTGGCGTAGTCAAAACCAGGTTCAGAGTGTGGCCTCGAACACTAGTAACACATACTGTATATACCTTTTATCGCCAGAGAATACGTGACTAAAAGCCTATATTTCAGGACACTTTGGAACACCTTGGTTAACAATTTTATCTCTCGG